>BQNB010082417.1:2602-29333 GCA_026074375.1 Tanacetum coccineum
AGTAATGGATGCCGAAAGGTAGCTTATGAACTCATCTCTGGTGGCTCTGAGTCTTGCGTCTAGATGTTCATCTACTAGAGCAGTCACTTTAATTTTAAGAGGATCGTCCTTTTTGAGTTCAGAAACATCTTTCTCTAAAGCCGAGACTCTGTTGTTCAATTAAAAGACGGATGCAAAATCAGGAAGTGAGGATTGAGGATTTGTAGCTTCAGTTGTTGGTGGAGGTGTGGATGTTGATTGTTAGGGTAGATGAGTAAAGGATGGTAATGATTGTGGGATGGCGGTGGAGTATACTGGTGAAGAATCGGTGATAACTGAGACAGGTACAATAAGGAGTGTGAGTGTTTGCTGGCTTGGTACTTCATGATGGACGTGAACATCCATTGCAGAAACAATTTCAACATAAGTATGGGGAATATCTGAAAAATTCAAGAATTTAGATGCCAAGTCGGATAAGTGAGAAGAGCTAGTAACTAGGACTTCAGTCTTCTGTGGAACAGTAGAAAGTGTCACATGAGCATCTTCTATGACTTGAGAGATCTTTGGATTTTCATTCCCTTATTAAATGTTAGTCAATTCAGCATCGGTACCCACCTTTTGAACCATCTCATCATCAGCTTGAACTGGTTTATTCAGCCGTATATCCACATCATCGTATAGCTGACTGGTAGTATAATCCATCTCTTCATCTTCATCACCTTCAGCTTTATCAGTAATCTTTGTTTCATCTTCATCATCAGAATCGTTGGACGGGGTTTTAACAAACTCGTCCGTCACTTCTTCTTTATCATCTCCTATATCTTCTTCATTTTCTTCTTGATCAGACTTGAAACCCGATTCATTCTCATCAGTTTCATGCTTGGAATCTGACTCATTTTTATTGTCTGATTGGGTTTTGTCATCATCACTGTCATTCTCTTGATCACTGTCTTCACCACTTGAGTCATGATCATTATTGCTATCATCTTCATCATTTCCCCAAGATTTAGCTTCACTTTTAGATGATTCTTCTTCAGTCACATCAGGAACCCCTAGTTTAACACCAGTTCCTTTATTTGTAATAGAAGGTTGATTTTTGAAGCACTTGGAGCAGTTTTGGTTATAGTACCAGAACCACTTGGATGAGTCTTGTGAAAGTCCCTCAAGCTCTTCCTTTTAACTTCTTCATATTGAGCTTCTTTAGTTAATACCACTTTAGAGAGCAGATCAATTCCTTTGCGCTTCTCAACAGTCATCTTTTCCTTCTTCTTAGACAATGGCATCTCAGGAGTTTATTTAATAACAACACCTCTTGTTGGAGCCTTAGTAGACTTCTTTGCAGGTCTGTTAACTATCTTCGACTTCCCCGTAGGTTCTTCAGGTGAAACTGGGATAGTAGAGAGTTGAGGAGATGCATGTTTCTTAAACTTTCGTGCCTTCTTAGGAGGTGTAGCTCCTGTAGCAAAACCAAGGTAAGTCTTGTAAGCTTTGGTTTCCTTCATCTCAGGACTGACCAATGATTCAGGAAGTACAACACCATAGATTTGAGTTGCTTCTTTTGCAGAGACAAATCTTAAAGTGTTTATTAGATAGTCATCCTTGGAGGTGTGTATCCCGATCTTGTTTCTCCAGGAGACTGCCTTGTCTTGAGTAAGGAAGTAGTGAATGATAACTTTGGTAAATAGAGGGTAGTACATCTTCTCTTGATTTTTATAGGCTCTATTGTCAATCTGGTAAATGAAATCTTCCCAAAGTAGTTCAACATAGTCTACATTCTTTTGATGGTACATATCCCAAATGATTTGTGCTCTAGAGAGATGAAGCTTGTCAAGACCAGTTGTCTTTCTAGATAAAATTTTGTTAATGAGAGCAGCAAAAGTTCTCCAAGGTTGATGCATCTGATCAACAACAACATCATTGAGTGAATTGATTTCCCTAGTGTGACCAAGTTCTCTTAAGAAACACACAATTTCTTCATCAGTAGGAAGTGCATCAAAGTCTTGACCCTGTACTCTAAGGAAGATCTTAAAGATATCTCTAAAGATTTCCAGATTGAGTTTGAATCTCTTCCTTTTGTCCATTTTGAATCTGTAGAAAGGTCAATGCTGTAAATAGAGTCCCAAAATTGGTACATGTAAACTTCTGGAACATCTACAGTGATGAGAAATGTAGAGTAGCATGGAGTGAGAGCAAGAGCATCCAGAAAGACTTGAAATGTGGGTTCTCTTTGGATCTTTCTAGGATTGAGTCTTCCGTTGAATTTCTCAATCTCATGTCTTTTCTCCTTGGGAACAAGTTCAAGATCAAGTTTGGCTTGTTGAGTAGTAATGGAAGACATGATTCTGCTAAGATTTATCACATACAGTTCATATATAAGCAAATATATATAATACTCTGAAGAAATCTAGATCATGACAATGATTATAGATGCAAGACTGATTTACACTAGGAATTATGCACACAGTTACAAGGAAAAATATTGACACACATGAGCAACACACTAACTATAGGCAATCTATAGAAACCAAGGCAATCACTAAAGATTTCTAAGGAAAAACTAGACCTAAATTAATCACTAGGTGATAAGTTAAGGTTTAATTATACTTAGATTAGGTTACGAGATTAGATTACCAAGTTTACGAGATTAGTTCTCCTAGAAACAATCATGTATAGTTCGCCCTATATAAGTGTATAGTTCGCCTGTGTTGACCCATGCGTATAGCTCGCCTGTACAACTATGTATAATTCGCCTGTATTGAGCCAAGTGTATAGTTCGCCTTTGTAAACATGTATAAATCTCCTGTAGTAACCCTAGTGTATAGTTCGCCTATATATACGTGTATAGTTTGCCTGTGTTAATCCAAGCGTATAGTTCGCCTATGTAACCACGTATTATTCGCCTGTATTAACCCACGTGTATAGTTCGCCTATGAGAAGACGTATAGTTCGCCTATACAAACTTTACACCAACATTTTGCACCTTTTCAAGCATCAATATCCATCTTAACATGATCATATAGCATCTAGGAAACATTTTAACACATTTAATCCATGAATTAACCACAAAAATCTTTCCTTTTGACTTCTTTGACACATATGAACATAGTTCTTCAAGATTTTAATATATTAGCATGTTTAAGAACACTCAAATACACACAAGCAATCATTTTAGCAGTTCTAAACCCAAACCCATGAACTTTTACAAGTTCTTTACAATTTTCTATTAGTTTGACATCAAGAATCAATCAAAATGTATGAATACCTTATCCCCATTAAAAACTGTTATAGGTACAACATCTAGACCCCTAAAGGACTAAAACCCCTCAATCAATTTAATATTTCATCCACTTTTTAAGGTTATGAAATTTAGGTCGAATTTAGGGTTTTACGAGCATAATTCCAAGATAAGGTCTGATATATGGAAGTTTTAACATTAAAACAAGTGTACCTTTAGATTAAAATGAAGATTGAAAGAGTTCTTGAAAGTTTAAAAATTCAACAATGGAGGTGTAAGGTTTTTGTGTGGGAGACGAGTGAAAAGAGACGGCAAGGGGGTGTTTATGTTTAAAACTTTTGGGTTTAGGCATAAATGCCCCCTAAGGCTTACTAGAGCTTTCACTTTCCTAATAAACTTTACCTAAGGCATAAAATAGTTTCCCAAATGGCAAAACTAATCCCTAAGGTTTATTTATCAAGAATGAGTCTCACATTTTCCATAATACCCTTTAAAGAATTAAACATATAGCAAATAAAGCCCGATTGAGTTAAAATTAATTAACTCCCATTTAAATATTTATCCGATATGTTTAAAATCTTTTTTGATTATTACATGATTAATTATGAAAAAGATATTTGACATTTTATCCCCCTCAAACAATGACTCGTTTTCTATTTAAAGAGTTATAGTCATTGTTTGAGTGGTCAAATGTCTTTAAAAATGATTTATCTGATAAATTTCTAATTTGAAAAATTTTAATTATGAAAATAAACACCCAAGTAATAAGATTACTCTTATTTTAATCACATAAGCGCACTGACATGTACACTTAGGGAATATAGGAAGCACGGGTTGTGATGCAAAGTAATCACAAGCCTTTGAATGAATATGAAGTAATTCATTCTCGAGAAAACTAAATTTCCTGTTGTGAGGTCAAGTTTTCTTTTTCAAATACTTGCCTTTAAGATGATGACTGGGTTGCTATCCGAAATAATAGCAGGCCATATGACATGTTTTCCATTCGAACTTTATTTACAGCTTTGTGCCATTATTGAATGACATTTCTAAAGCCGTAAATATTTTCGATGCTAGAAAGCATGTCATAAAAACATATTTTTGCATTTTTTATAATTTTTTGATTTTTTATTTCTTTTTTGAAATTTTTTATAAAAATGAAAAATCTTTTTAGATTTTTTATGTTTTCATATACACATATATACAGGATATGAGTTACCACCATCACTCGTCCGTTTCCTCTGCCAGACGTTTCAATGTTTCCAGAGACATGATTCTCATACCTAGTTTTTCGATCAAGAAGTTAAATCTATGTCGTGGCAAAGGTTTGGTGAAGATGTCAGCCAGTTGGTATTCAGTCTCCACTTTTCCATTCTCCACTTTCTCCTTTATAAAATGGTAGCGAACATCGATGTGCTTGGCTCGTGAGTGTTAAACATTATTGCAGCATAAAGCAATCGCACTCTTGTTGTCGCAGTACAGAGGAATCTTATTGAATTGAAAGCCATAATCTGTTAGCTGTGAACGCATCCATAGGATTTGAGCACAACACCCAGATAAGGAAATATATTCAGCCTCTGTACTCGAGATGGAAGTGCTCTTTTGCTTCTTGTACGACCAGCTAACAAGTTTGTCACCTAAGAACTGAGCACTTCTTGATGTACTACGTCTAGTGTCTTGACACCCCGCGTGGTCGGCATCTGCATATGCTGTTAGTGACATATCGGTGTCCTTCGAGTACCAGTGACCCATGTTGATGGTTCCCTTAAGGTATGAAAAGATCCGTTTCATCGCTTGTAATTGCTTTTCGGTAGGCTTTGCCTAATACCAAGCACATAAGCAGACTGCATAGATAAGGTCAGGTCTACTGGATGTAAGATACATAAGGGATCCAATCATGCTACGGTAAATTGTAGCATCAACTTGTTTCCCTTGTAGATCTTCATCCAGTTTATTCTTTTCAACCATGGGTGTGTCGACAGAATCAGTAGTAAGGAAACCATATTTTTTAACAATTTTAGAAGCATATTTAGATTGGTTTATAAAGATGCCTCTAGAACTTTGAGAAATTTGTAATCCTAAAAAGAATGACATCTGCCCCATCATTGACATCTTGAACTTAGTGGTCATCTGATTAGCAAACTCATTACACATGGCAGTATTAGTGGATGCAAATATTATATCGTCAACATAAATTTGTACCAGTAATATGTCGTCCCAGCTTGCCTTGTGAAGAGTGTTAGATCAACTATATTTTTGGAGAAATGTTATGAGATTAGGAAGCTTGACAACATGTCGTACCATGCACGTGGTGCTTGTTTGAGACCGTAGAGGGCCTTTTTCAGTTTTTACACATGTGATGGGTTGTCCTGATAAACAAATCCATCTCGTTGAGAAACGTAGACCTCTTTTTTGAGCTTGCCATTTAAGAAATCCGTTTTGACGTCCATTTGGTAGATCGTCATATTCTTATGAGCGGAATTTGCTACGAAGATACAGATGGCCTCTATTATAGCAACCGATGCAAATGATTCCTCGAAATCGTTTCCCTCTTCTTGCCTGAATCCTTGAGCAACTAGTCTAGCCTTATTCTTTAGTACCCCAGCAAATTCATCCGTCTTGACCTTATAAATCCATTTTAGTTTGATCAATAACACTTTATCTGGACACGGCACCAATTCCCAAACTTGTAGCCTTTCAAATTCATGAAATTCTTCTTGCATTGCATCGATCTATGATGGTTCGGTCATTGCTTGTTTGAAGTTCTTTGGTTCTACAGAAGTTAGGAAGGCATCAAAATAACACCACATGACATTAGTCTGTAGTTGCTTTCTGGTGGAGAGAGAACGAGAAGGATCTCCGATTACATTTGATATAGGATGATCCTTAGTCCATCTACCAAGTGATTAGAATGGAGTGGGGATTGGTCTCACATTAGATGACGATCCTTGAGAACTCGAGTCTTCATGAAGAGATTCATGAAGTGGATCATCACGAAAAGTTGGTGATTTTGGTGATTCTATAAAACCTTGAGAAATGTTTGGAGAATGATCTTGTTCTTGTGTTGATGGAATACTTGTTGATGAAGCATCCTGGTCAATGGAAGTTGACACAAGAGAATTGGCTAAAACCACAACTCTCGGAGCAGCAGCTTCTTAAACTAGAGAAACAATAATTGATGAAGGATTGAAGTATTCATCGAACATAGGTTGAAACAAGAAATCTAAATAATCTCTTTTTGGTGGAATACAAGGTTGTTGAGAAATAGGGTTTGAAACGAGTCCTGAACTAGATATAGCAGGAGTGATAGAATGAAGCCCGGGTCCTGAACTAAATTGTTCAGAAACCATTTGATCATTTTCATACACATTGAGAGACCAAGTTAAACCGTATTGATCACATTTGATTCACTATTCCCCCCTTCAAAAATTGCATATGTGATTGCCATTTTGGATCCAGTGAATTAGAATACAAGCTAATGTACGTTGATCCACTTAATTACGGAACGAGCATGGGAAAATATGAAAAATGTTGATGAGAATGGTTAAAAACAAGAATATTTCTCTTCTTTTAAAAATAAAGCGCACTGAAGCGTACACCTTTCATTTCTTTGAGGAGCGAGGCCTGAAGTGTTGTCTGCAGATGCCATTGTTCTTTTTCATCAAATATAAATTCCTTAAACCCTTGGTTTCTGATATATCACTCTTTTTAGCAAACAAACGCTGAGTTTTTCCTTTTTAGGATTGACAGATGTACCTACACTTAAGTTAAGAGTACCTGTACTAACATTAAGAGTTTGTTGCATTCATATGGGTTAGTGATATCTTTATTTGAACCATCTGTGGGTTTATTGTCAACCTTGGTTGTGCTATTGGTGAACATCTTTCCAGTAGGTATCCACCTAAGACCAGCAGTCTTGAAAATTCTACCCGTCGATTTCCACCTAAGACAAGATCTAGGAGTGTTTGTTTTCTCATGCACAGTGGAAGACTTATTGGGAGAAAACCTATGTCGTGTAACAATCTGCCTACCAGGATTTTGAGTATGACTTGTTGATTCTACGGGTTTGTTACTGTTTCCAGTCTTAGGGGATTGAACCTTAACACGAGAGTTCACTTCTTTTAGGAATTTTGTTATACATGTATCGTGATTTGCATTAAAGACACATTTCTGACAAGTTGAGCAAACAAAGTGTTTGGAGTCAGAGAAAGGACCAGAATTCCTAGAGTGATCTGCTCTTGGCATAGCAGTTCTCATTAGACAACTACTCTCAGATGTTGGCAAACTCTTAGATGTTTGATTATTGCTCCTAGGTTTTGGTTTGCTACTCTTAGTTGTGTTTTGTAATTTAGCAAAAGGCATCACACTAGTTGTTGACTTCCTATCTCTTTCTTGTGCCTTTTTCTTAGCTTCCTCTAGATAGTACTTATAAGTCATGTCATTTGACCCATATGATTCTTTAGAACTATTCCTAGATGAGCCATGTGTAATCATGTGATGAGGTTTTGCAAGCACATATTCACTAACTTTAGGCAAATACTGAGGAGTGACTGGTTTTGACAAAATTTTATTCACATCAACTTGGGAGGCAAACTATGGTTTTAAAAAATTAGGTCGTTCAGATTTAAACGCATTCGGTTGTCTAACAACTGATTGGTTTCTGGGTGGTTGTAAAACCGGTTTCCCCAAGATTGATGGTTTTGCAAACTTAGTATCCACGCTATTTCCTTTTATCTTTCTTAATTCATTTTTCAATGCTACATTAGCAAAAACCTTTTCCTGAATCTGAGCCTTTAAATAAGCATTTTCAACAGTCTTACTATTTATTTGAGCAATTAGTGAGTCATTATGGTCTTTTGTCTGAACTCGTGTCTTTTTGATAGAATCGTAAAGATCTTTGTAAGTCTGTTTCAAATGCTTATTTTCCTTATGCAACTTTTCATTCTCTGCAAGTAATTTAGCCACACTATGTTCCAATTCGATATTGATCGTTTCAAGTACCTCTATTTCCTTTTTAATCTTGGCTTTATTACTTGCTTCATTTAAAATTTGACCATGTTGCCCGTCTTTTAAAGCTTGATTTTGATATGTAAGTTCCATGTTAACACAATGTGCTTCCATTCTTGAAAAAACTTTTTGAAGTTGGGCAACGGTCTTTTTGAGAGAAATATTTTTAGACTCGAGAGATTGGTTTAAAAATTCAGTTGTCATGTTATCAAATGATGAATCAAGTAAAGGACATGAAACTTGACATTTTTTAGCATTCTGGTCAATCTCTCCTCCCCTATGACACATATTTGTTGAATCAGGAGTGGTATTGCTATCAACCTTTTCCAACAGATGTGTGTCATAACTGGGTTTAGATTGCACAAAATGCTGTTGTTCATTAGCAAGAATATTATGTTGAGTAGTCAATTGTACCTCAGCAAATGACACTTGGTCATTTACTAGTTTGATATCTGCATCCACAACATGTGTGATATAATTCCCTAAACTACTGCTTGTAACCTGCTTGTTAGACTTTGTCCCACTACATTCTATAACAACTAAACTAACATCCAATGCTTTACTCGAATCAACATTTCCCTCTGCTGTCATACTCTCGTTTATGTTGTGCTCTTTCATCAATGGACTTCTTAACAGATTCCATGTGTTAGATCAATGTATCATGGAATTGTCGAACCTCGGTTCGAGTGTATGCTAGAAAGTACTTGCGTATCATTAGACCATCATCATCATTGAAATAGTATCGGAAATTGATGAACATCTGAAACTGTGTCTTTATTACTCTAAAAGCATCCATGGATCCGGTTTCTTGAAATTCTTCTTTGTAAAGTTGCTTTTATAGTTGATCCAAGTTTAGTAACATTGAGCATGTGAAAGTCTGAACATCTTGATCAAAGAGTGCCGCAAATGCCAGTTCAAATCCTCCCTCAATTTTTAATTCAATGTATGAAAGAACTTGGAGAAATGAATGAAGTAGTCGAAAAGATGCCATGCAACTTTCCTTTGCTTTGACTTGCATTTGTTGCAACTGATGTAGCTCTCTCTCGTGTGAATTTGAATTCAAAGATTCCATTATAATTCGATGTGTGAAATGAAATAAGGATCTTAAGTAGATTAAGTGATGTTGTTGTGGTTTGTTGATGAAAATCTAGTTCACGGGATTTTACAAGTCTTGATTAAACCGAGAAAACGCATGAGTATTTCGCAAGATTTTACTAAATCAAGAAGAAACCGTGAAAATAGAATTGTTGTTGTTGAAGAACTTGAACTTTTGATAACAATTGATGAGCTAAAGCAATGAACGGTTACCACACTTTCAACTTAAAATGATTAACGGTTGATTAAAACAAAAACAAGGACTAACGGTGCACTTGAAATCCAAGTAGAGTGCTTAATGGTTTTTAATTAAAGTTGCAGGGACTAACGGTGCAATAACAGTTCACTTTGAAGGGCTAACGGCTGAATTATAAGTTTTGAGGACTAACTGTGTAAAACAGTTTTGACTCTGAGGGTTAACAACCAAAGTAAGGACGAGTGGTGAAGTGGTTTTGTAGTCCAGCGACTAAAGTTGCAAGTTTTGAAATTTAATTAATAAAACAAAGACTTCCCGCTCAACAGTAGCTTCTTCCTCGTTGAAAATGTTATAAATTGTTAACGAAGGTGGTTTAGCTCTCGCGGACTCGTGTGGTTATCGTCGATAAAAAACAAACATACTACGATGATCGTTGAAGGACCGTGATCCTAATGATAGTCGTTAGAAGACTCGTGAATAACCGAAGATCAAAACAGAAAAACCCAAAACACGTTGAAACGAACTAGAGACATGTATACTTTGCCCAAGCTTTTATGTATAGTTCGCCTAGCCAACTAAGAATACTTCGCCAAACACAAATGTATAATTCGCCTATATTCCGCGGTATACTTCGCCTAAATTGAAATGTATACTTTGCCTGATGAAACGTATACTTCGCCAGATAAGAAACGTATAGTTCGCCTGTTACAAACGTATACTTAGCCTGACTTAACACATATACTTCGCCTGTTTCAAACGTATACTTCGCCCAAAATGCAAACGTATACTTCGCCTGAAACAAACAAAACTGTCCTTGTTATCTTTTTGCAAAAAACCCAAACCGTTGTTCTTATCTTCAATACCGCATAGAAGAAAAGAAACCCAGGAAAAAAACTTCATGATAAGCTTGTTTACCTATGGAATAAGTTACGAAAAGGACTACAAATAAGCTACTAAAAGTTTGCAACGAAAAGATTGAAGCTTTTTGACATAGAAACCGAATCCAAACACCCCCCTTAGCAGATAAGTCGAGACGCAATAAGCAAAGATAAGCAGTAAAAAAACAGTTTTTACACCTAAATAAGCTATTCTCTATGTTCCTTAAGATGCTAGATATGATTTTATAAAGGAAAGTATTAACCTTTTTATAAAATAAGCTAAAGCCAAACACTCCTTAACAAACTTTGTCGACACAAATAAGCTATAAAAAGCTGATAATAAGCAGTTGAAAAACCAAAATAAGCTACTCAATATAAACCTATATAATCTAGATGTGTTTTTGAGAAAGAAAATTTAGATGTCGTTAAAAAATAAGCCAAATCCAAACACTATCCTAAGACGCATACGTATGAAACTGATAATAGAAAAAACTAGTTTAAAAAAAACTATTGAACTAAGAAAAAGACAAAAAACACATAAAGCTACTAATATTGTTGAAAAGAAAAACCACAAAAATGAGCCACGTTCTAAACCAACTTGCTATAAAACCAAATAAAAATGTGTTCAATTCAAACAAAGTATAAGTTGTGGCCTAAGATTTCACACACATATAAACCCGTGGCCTAATTTTTCTCAAAAGACTTTGAAAGAAACATTGAAATAAGCTAAACAGAAAAACAAAAAGGATCCTAAATAAGCCCAAATAAGCTCAGCAATAAGCTACGAATTAAGTACAAGCAAACCACGATAATCACTCAACCTACCCCATGGCTCTTGATACCAATTGTAGAATATCTTAACACATATGAAGGGTAGATTCGTTTAGGGTTTTTAGAGAGAGAAAGAGGTGGTTGGAGGAATACTTAGAGAGAGAAACAAAGAAAGAACTATTAGATTACCAAATGAGAAATTAAACAACCAACACCCTCTCCATGTGCGGAGATGGTATAAATACTCATAGCTATGGCCGGCCATGGGCTTAGTCATGGGCTTTCCATGATCCTTTGGCCTGGTTAGCTTACTAACTTTATATATGATTACTCTACAAGCTACGACTAGCTATATTGGAAGTGAGCGATACTTTTGGTATTCCTAACACATTCCATTCTTTTTCTTACACAAAATATTTTGTTTTGTTACACCTTAGCCTACCCTATTAGATTAAGTCCTTAATCGTTTGCTAGTTGCTTTTGTGTAAAGCATTGTATTTCTTGTGTCGCAATGCAAAAATTTCTATCTACGGTTAGGTCGGAAAATTACACAATGCAATTGGGTACGTGTGTGAAATTTCTATCTACGGTTAGGTCGGAAAAATTGCACAATGAAATTGGGAATGTGAAAGTAGTGTATATTTTTAAATCTCAATTTTTCAGTGTGTTTTGCTAATTTCATAATTATTTTATATATATCCGAAGTATGGAGGATTATGGATAAATTATCCGGATTTATTGAGATCGTGAAGATGGTAAAATTATACCAAAATTCGTAGTATGTTTATGATGTTTAAAAAAAATCAAAAAAATACAAAATTACGACAAAAAAGAGGATGAAGTTTGGAGGATTAGATAGTCGGTTCTTATAAGCTTAAACTGATATCATTATTTGAAGGATCGATTATTCGTTGATACGTGTTATAAGTCAACGATGTAAAGTTTTGTATAATGTGGTAGATATCGCCACTAATTTTTGTAAAATATGTATATTATGGACGATTAGGAGTTGACCGTTATGGGAACGCCAACTAAGGGTTGTTTTTATTTATCTTTGATCGAGATGTTTTTGAGTCTGATTCGTGTCTGCTAAACATGGAGTAGTCCATGATTTGTGTCTTTATCATGGGAAGGGTGAGGAAGTGCTAGCAACACTATACCTTATTTGTTTGGACTTAATCTGTTTGTTTTGTTCTTTTTATTTTTAACAATAATTACTTTACCTTTCCTAATCCGTATCCTTTGGTCTTACTCGAATGAGGATGCGAGCAATCACATACGTCTATTCCGTCGTTACGGCCATGTATGTGTGATTTTGTCAGCCATGGTGGTTTATTACTATTGGTGAAAGATTAGAAGATTCCTACCCTATATCACTATTCGTCCTAACCCTTAGTTTTACTCGAGTGGGGGAATGAATGCAATCATGTATGTCTATTCCGTCGTTACGGATGTGTATATGTGGTTTGTCTCCCTTACTGGTTTACGAATTTTGGTAAAGACTACTAGTCCTATTCTTTAGCTTATTCGAGTTAAGGAATGGATGAAACCATGTATGTCTATTCCATTGTTATGGATGTGTATGTATGGTTTGTCGCCTTTTCTAGAATATTGGTGTCGATAGAGATTAGAAAGAGTGATCAAACCCTTAAACCTTTTAAAACCTAATTTACCTTTGTAGACTTGTCAATCTTTAGCTTTAGTGGTGGAGATATGTATCCTTGCTAAGCCTATGATAAAATATTCATCATGACCGAGCAATTGAGCGAATTAGTTACATGATACCACATAGAGTAGTCAAGTGATTGAGTGATTTAATATTCCTATTTTTGTGAGGTGTTTGGTTGTGTACTAGTAATTGAATGAATAAATGCTTAAAGGAAAATCTTTGACTTCGGTTGGGATACATTTTCATCAATTTTCTAAAGTCTACTTGAGGACAAGTAGGATTCAAGTGGGGGAATATTTGATGACATCAAATAATATCACTTTATAGCATCATTTATCCCATGTAAATTACCCATTTTATATAATTATTACAAGAATTGGTACTTAATTGCTTATATTTGTTATTTGCAGTAATTATGGAGTAGTTAGTGAAGTTTATATAAAAGGCACGCATTTTAGAGCAAACGAAGAGTTCAAGAAAGTCTACTGATCTGACAGCAAATACGCCGTATTATTCTAGACCTATACGACGTATCCAAGACTTTGACGAATTAAAAGATCATTTCCTGACTTTGAAGAATACACCGTATCTACATCAATGATACGCCGTATATAATACTTTGGTTAACGAAGAAAAACCATATTGTTTTACCTCAATACGCCGTATCCATCAAGAACATATGGCGTATCCATGCTTACACTTCACAGATAACCACGAAGGATTGAAGACCCAATACGCCGTATCTTGAAGACTTAATATGTCGTATCGAAGGTCAAACACTAAAAGATTCTAAAAGATATCAACCGTGGTCCTTACTCTAAGAAATTCCTAGTACGCCATATCCCACATCGCCCGATACGGCGTATTGACCATTTTACAGACTCTATAAATACAACAACCTAAACTCAGTTTTAGGTATGCAAGTGAAGCCCTAAATCACCAAGTCGACTAGCAGACGAATAAAGGAGCACAGAAGGTCAGAAAAGAGCTTCAAGATCATAGGAAAACTCTTGTTATCTTCGCACAACCAAATACGCGTTCGGTTAAGGTTTCTTTTCTTTAATCATTCATATATGAAACCGTGTATATTTTTACAATGACTATCAGCTGATACCTTTAGGTATCAGCCATGTTTATGAGGGTTTAATGTTTGGTTTGTTTATATCGATTGCTTAATTTATCGTTGATTGTTGATTATGTTTATCAATTTATACTTGTTTACGTGCTTAAGTATGCGACCTATCATTCAACTGGGTCTAGTCCTACATATTTAATGCGCTGCAACTTCGGTGTTGTGTGGGCGTAGGCTAAGAGTCCAGGATAGCTCTCTATATCTGCAAGTAAGTTATTAAAGTCTCGATGAGCTAGGGTTTAATAAGATCACCAATATTAATCTCCTAAGATAGATTATAATCAACGAAAAGGATGCTTTATGGGGATGCGTTTAATTGTGATAGAATTAGCTTGTCTAGGTTTTAGGAAGAAGTACCGCCTAAATCTAGGAATGATATGCCGCCTCAAGATAAGCATTCATTGCACTAAATAAAAAAAACATGTGTTTTATCGGATTATTCATGGTTGATATGTTTTGATAACACCTCGTGTTTTAGGTCATTGTACGACATTATGTAATTCACAATTTATATTTAGGGTTTTACGCGTTTGCTCTTAAATCGTAATCGTTAAGCTAAATCGCGTAAACTAAAAATGATCATTCAATGTAAACGGGCATTAAACGATTAAATGTTTACATCAAGCAAGTGTTAAATGATTATTATGAGGATAATTATCAACTTTGTTCATCTTATTTTTATTGGTTACGTAAAATGCTTACGTTTCGCGATAAAATGCGTTTCAGCATTCCCGGAAGCACCAAAACCTATCTACGCTTAAGCAAATACCCACGATTATACCCAATACACAAAATAATCAAAATATCATCCCATATATGTCAAGGTGGCCGGATATGCAAGGGATAGGACCAAGAAATATCTATTTCATGACTACTTGCCCTAAAATATCAAGATAAGGCTTATCTTAGGGAACCAAGTCTTACACCTTTACATACACTTGACCACTTGCCCTAGAAATCCTCCTTTGGTTCCTTGACTTAGTCCTCTATGTATATAAGGCCTTAGCTAAGCAAGTAAACCACATCTCTCATTTACAAAGTGTAAACAAGAACAAAACCCTCCCTTTCTCTCTATACATAGCCACGGCTCAAAATTATTATCTTAAGCAATCCATACAAATTTTTCTAATACAAGCCATATACACATCATATCTAAAGAACCTACTAAGGTAGTTTCAAGGCCTTGGTTTAACCATTTGCAAGAAGGAGAAGAAAGGAAGCTAGGTTTCTTGGGAAAATTAGGGTTTTCACCTTATATTTTTCAAGCCAAGGTTTTGTAAACATAAGGGTGTGATTGTTATTCTTATCTCTACTCATCCACTCAAGTTTATTTAAAAACCTTACATCATTTCATACTTATATTTTATGTGTTCATATGTTCTGATTTAGCTAAATCAACCATTTAGGGTACTTTTGATATGTAAAATGAATTTGTACATATGATCAATTTTTTTTGTGAACTTAGTTACATGAAATAGTGATGCTGAATATGATGTTATAAATGAAGTATAATTATAACTCTTGTACACACTTGGTTAAGTATAAAAATGAATATGTACAAATTAGGGTTTCTTTTATAAAGTTGTGATTAAAAGTAAGGTTAGAGGACTTGTTGTCTTGAACCATGGATAAAATATGAACTAATGGACTTTATATATGTAAGACATAAGATATAAATGTTGTAAAGTAGTTGTAATAAGGTGTTGAAGCTTAATGGTACAAAAATCAAGCTTAAAACATGCCGTAATCACAAAACTTCAAACTTTCTGTTTTGGTTCGAATTTGGAAGCAGCCATATTATGTTTTATAAAGATAGTACATCTCATGAGGATTCCAAAATGATAAGAAACTCGAAAATCCGATTTATAACGAAGAAGATACGCTAGTTACGAGTTTACGACGCTAAATACTTTATAAAACAAATTTTATAAAAAGTTACTATTCATGGCAGAAACTTATACTTTGTAAACATCAATAATATGATAAAACTTTCAATTACGAGAACGTGTTCGAAAGAATCGCTAAAAACGGAGCTATAACGAATAAGATACGACTAAAACGGGTTTTACGTTAATTAAAAGTATAAAAACGATTTTATAGCTGTTATGAACAGTAAAAACACTATTCATCACAGAATCTCAAAAACCTAAAAATGTGATTTTATGATCACTCGTCTTAATACGAAAGCGTGGGCGTAAGAAACGCGAGAAACGGACTTAAAACGACAAAGTTATGTCATTTTTGCTAAAGGCGTAATTATAAACGTTTTTACTTTATAAATACGATTTCACTTAAACGATTAGATGGTGATATAGCTATATAGAAATATATATGTTATTAGTTATCAAAGTGCTATATTATTAGGGAATTTCATAATGAGGCCTCTTCGGATGGCGTATTGACGAGTTGTTGGATTTACGATTTAAAGTGTCCTAGCTCCTCGTACGTCATGTCATGACCTCTTAAATTATGATAGCCCGAACGATAGTACGATGATAACTATATAGGATTATATATGGTAGTTGTTAGACAACGTACTTGAATACTGATTCGACCTATATTAACTAGGTTGCATTCGGGCGTTAGCGTGACGCGTTTTTATTTGGGATATTTTATTATCAATTTACTCACTCAAGGTGAGTTCATAGCCCCATGTTTTACAATTATTGATTTACAAGTTTTGGGGTGAGAAACATATGCATGTTTTACAAATTGGACGCAAGTGTACATTTTATCATGATTACGTTTTGCCTAAGTAGCTATAACCCACTATGCCCATGAATCATGAACTGTCAATTACTGAATTGTGAGCGCGAATGATTATAGATAGATCTATTTGGGATTGACCTCCCCGTTCGGGTGACTAGCTATCACTGGAAACGAACGTATATCATGTCAGATTTTGGATGTTACAGGTTGAACATCGTCACGGGCAATGTAGGCAATATTTATATATTGTATTCATTTATGTCGAGCTTCGGTGTCATGAGCTTAGGAAAACGTAATTACATTTTGTGATGTCTGCATCTGTTGCATTATCACGGGGAAAGTCTTGCGGTCCTGCTTATACATTTACATAAACCTATGAAATTCACCAACTTTATGTTGACGTTTTAAATGCAATGTTTTTCAGGAGATCATTAGGTCACGGGGTGCAAAAGGGATACATTGGTGGTTATATTTTGGATGTCATGCATTAAAGATTTAGTCGCATTACATTTTGTATATCTGTTATGGGCTGGAAATCTTTGTAATAAATACACGTAAACAAGTGAAGCTTTGAGCTTTTGTAAATATTTTGTTAAATCCAATGTATCTGTTTTAAACGACTTTTAAATTGTCGTTCAATATATATCTTGTGCTAGTGATCTGAGAAGTAACACGCCCCGGACCCTTATTCCGCTACGACCCAATTTGGGGGTGTTGCAGATTGGTATCAAGAGCTAAGGTTATAAAGAACCAGGTCAAATGTTTTTGCTGGACTATAACCGTTTTCAAACATTGCATTCATACGAAAGGGTTTTCACGGGACATATATACACTAGTTGTTGCATTAGTTAGTTACACTAGATGCATTCATAATTGATATAGATATTACGTATATAAGGATAAGAGTCTTATATTAACATACTTAGAGCACAGGGAGTCGTTGTGCCAAACTCTTGGTGTCAAACTCCAAAAGTGGTGCCACGTCAGCAAAATGGAGTTTGGCACCAGAAATGCTATGGCACCAGAATACAGTGGGAGTGGTTTGACACCAGAATTTTGGTGCCATAGCATTTTTTTTATTTTTTTTTCATAAAAAATTTAAATAAACTTTAATTAAATTTTATTCAATTAAAACATAACATAAAAAAACATTACTTTAAAAAAAACATTACATTTAAAAAAAACATTACATTTTAAAAAAACAATACATTAAAATGTCGAACATAAAAAGAAATAATTACAAAAAGCGTAAGATGTAAAAAGAAATAAACAATGAGGGGTTAAAATGTCAACACAAAATAACAAAAAGGTTTAAAATAAAAAAAACAAAAAACAAAAAACAAACACCCTCTTCCCTGTGTTTCTTTCTTCTTCATCTTCCATGTCTTTCTTCTTCAGCAGCCATGAACAAAAATACCAAATCGACTTTATCATTAAATACAAACATACACACACACAAACACAAAGGAAACACAAAAAAGCAAAAAAAAATAAAAATTTAAAGAACCGCATGGGCTGTTAGCCACGGCGCGAGAGCGAACGGCGCCAACCACGGAGTGGTGCGCCGTTCTTTTTTCTCGTGCCATGGCTTGGCACCGGGCGATGGCACGATGACTCCCTCCGCTCTTATATAAGCTACTTTTGATTTCAGATATTATCATGTGAGATTCTGAGCATTCTACACTTACATACACATCAGTATCCATTCCAGTTGAGGACGATTCAGACATGGGGTCACCAGGAGTTGATGGACCACCATCATCGGACTACGTGCCTGGCCCTGAGGAGCCAGAGCAGGCACCACCCTCACCCGTTTATTTACCTTATGTACCGGAGCCGGTGTACCCGGAGTATATACCAACCGAAGATGATGCCTTTCTAGCCGAGGAGCAGCCGTTGCCTGCCGCTACCTCACCCACTGCTGATTCATCAGGATATATTCCCGAGCCTGATCCAGAGAGGGATCCGGAGGAGGATGATGAGGAGGATCCTAAGGAGGACCCTGCCGACTATCCTGCTGACAGACGAGACGATGACGACGATGATGATGATGATGATGATGAGGAGGAGGAGGATGAGGAGGAGGAGGAGCACCTAGCTCATGCCGACTATACAATTGTTGCTTTACCAGCTATTAATCATGTCCTATTCGAGGAGGAGACCGAGCCGTTTGAGACTGATGAGTGTGCGGCCACACCACCATCACCACCATCACCCCTCATTCCATACTCATCACCACTTCCCCAGATACCATCACCACCATTACCTATACCATCACCACCACCCAATAGCCCTACTCATATCGAAGTTCCTGAGAGTTGTTTACCGCTTCGGAAGAGGCTGTGTTTTGCTGCTCCCACCCCTAATCATGAGGTCGGGGAGAGTTCAGTAGCCGATGCTGCTAGGCAGGATGGACCTGCCGTAGTGAGGGAAGACCCTTATTCCGTAGCAAGGGGAGACCTTTATGGATTTGTCGATAGGGTAGATATCGCTCCTGGACGTCTGATGTCTAGGGAGTTAGACTATGGCATTACAGATACATGGGATGATCTGGTAGGAGCCATCGAGGAGATTGCACCGACCACCCTAGAGGGGGTCAATCAGAGGGTTACCAATATTTCTACCACTATTGAGCAAGAGACTACCATCATGTATGGTATGATGGAGGATGCTCAATATGACCGGTCTCTACTAAGAGCACGAGTCAAACTGTTGTATAGGGATAGGCCTGTTCATCATCGTTTAGCAGTAATGATAGAGAGAGAAAGAGAGGCTAGGATGGGTTGTGAGACTTGGGGACTATCCATAGATGCTAGCGACTATGCTCGTTCAGATGTTATGTCATTACGTACTACGATAGTGGGGCAGCATGCATTGATTTTCAGAGTTACAATCAATAGATCACAGGAGACAGGGGGTGATTAAAGAGTTGTTGGCAGCAGACCACCAGAGGCAGGTCCAGTTGACTAAGGCATTAAAGTTTCTAAAAGGACTACATACTCAGATGGCCGAGTTTCAGAAGCAGCATGGACCCGCAAAAGGTCCGGCACAACCTGATGCACCAGGGGAGGCTGGTAGTTGTTCCTAGATTTGGTTCTGTTGAAGCTATACTATATAGTCTGTTAAGTTTTTATGGGTTACTCCCAGCTAACAGGCGGTATAGATCTTTTGTTTTGATTAGCTATCCTGTATAGATCTTTTGTCTTTTGTTTAGCTATGTTGTATAGCCTACTAAGTATTACGGGTAACTCCCGGCTAGTAGGGCTCTAGGTTAATTTTCATTTTGTAACCTAGCGATAGGGAATCATTGTGTACCAAATAGATCATGTATGTTTTTCCAAGTTATGTATGAAATGGATGGATTATGTTATCTATGAAATCAAATTTATTATAAATGAATGTCGATTTGGTTATACCATGGTAAATTTCAAAAGTAGTTGTACATTTCACTGTGTGATGTGATCTCATTTTATTTAATGTGTATATGTTATGTCATAGTTATGATTTTATGAAATCTAACGGGTATTATGTTTTCTTGTGATTTAAAGAAAATGGCACCAAAGAGAAAGACCACGAGGTTAAACCCAGGTGCAACACCAACACCAGTCACAGACACTCATACCACTACATCTGTCACCAATGCCCAACTTCAGGCAATGATTGACGAAGGCGTTACTGCTGCACTGGCAGCACGTGATGCAACCAGGAATGGCGATGATAGCCATACTTCAGGAACGGGTGCCAGAAGGCCTGTGCAAGTTGCTCGTGAATGCACCTACCCAGACTTCCTAAAATGCCAACCCTTAAACTTCAAGGGCACTGAGGGAGTTGTTGGACTCACTCAGTGGTTCGAAAAGATGGAGTCTGTTCACAGCATAAGCAACTGTACAGTAGCATGCCAGGTCAAATTTGCTACGTGTACCCTGCAAGGAAATGCTCTTACATGGTGGAACTCCCATGTTAAGACCACTACTCCTGAAGCTGCCCATGCAATGCCATGGAGGATACTGAAAAAGATGATGACAGACAAATACTGCCCAAGGGGCAAAATTAAGAAGCTAGAGTTGAAAATGTGGAATTTAAAGGTGAAGGGTACCGATGTGGTAACCTATAGCCAACGTTTCCAAGAACTGGCACTAATGTGCGATCAAATGTTTCTGGAAGAAATAGACAAAGCTGAGAAATATGTCGGTGGCTTGCCCGACACGATCCATGGCAGTGTGATGACAACTAAGCCAAAAACTATGCAGGATGCCATTGAGTTCGTCACTAAACTCATGGACAAGAAGATCAACACTTGGGCTGAACGTCAGGCTGACAACAAAAGAAAGTCTGATGACACCGCCAGAAACAACCAGAATCAGCAACCAAACAAGAGACAAAACACTGGAAGAGCTTATACCGCAGGAAATGGTGACAGGAGACCATACGAAGGGCCTAGACCTCTGTGTTACAAATGTAACTATCACTACGAAGGTCCTTGTGCTCCTAAATGCCACAAGTGCAACCGATTTGGTCATTTATCTCGTGACTGCAGGAATCCCCCAAATGTCAACACTAGGGCTAATCAGAGGGGCAACGTTTGTTTTGAATGTGGTGCTCAGGGGCATTTCAAGAAGGATTGTCCAAAATTGAAGAACAACAACAACCGGGGTAATCGGGTTGGAAATGCCAAGGCTCAGGCAAAGGTGTATGCAGTAGGCAATGCAGGGGCAAACACGGACAACAATGTCGTCCCGGGTACGTTTCTCCTAAACAACCGATATGCATCTATTTTATTTGATACCAGTGCCGATAGGAGTTTTGTATCTACTACATTTAGCTCTCGAATTGTTATCACTCCAACTGCATTAGATCATGATTATAATGTCGAACTAGCCGACGGGCGAATTGTTGGGTTAAACACTATTATTCGGGGTTGTACGTTAAACTTCTTAAATCATCCTTTCAACATAGACCTAATGCCCGTAGAACTAGGTAGTTTTGACGTGATAATTGGTATGGATTGGTTGGCAAAGTACCATGCCGTTATTGTCTGTGCGGAAAAGATCGTTCGTATTCCTTTTGGAGACGAAATTTTAATCGTTCGAGGTGACGGAAGCAGCAATGAACACGGGACCCGATTAAACATCATCTCGTGTACTAAGGCTCAAGAGTATTTAACGAAGGGATGTCACGTATTCTTAGCAAATATCACCGCAACCAAAGACGAAGACAAGTCAAAGGAGAAACGACTTGAAGATGTGCCAGTTGTTCAAGAATTTCCTGAAGTTTTTCTTGAGGACTTGCCGGGTATACCGTCCACTCGACAAGTGGAGTTTCGAATCGATTTGGTACCTGGTGCTACACCTGTAGCACGGGCACCATATAGATTAGCACCGTTCGAAATGAAGGAACTAGCGGAGCAACTACAGGAACTTACGGACAAAGGTTTCATAAGACCAAGTTCCTCACCTTGGGGAGCTTCGGTTCTGTTTGTAAAGAAGAAAGATGGGTCTTTCCGGATGTGCATTGATTACAGGGAATTAAACAAACTGACAGTGAAGAACCGCTACCCACTCCTAAGGATCGATGACCTATTCGACCATCTGCAAGGGTCGAGTATTTATTCAAAGATCGATCTGAGGTCAGGGTATCACCAGTTGAGAGTTCGAGAAGAAGACATTCCCAAGACTGCATTCAGGACTCGATACGGTCACTATGAATTCCAAGTCATGCCTTTTGGTTTGACTAATGCACCGGCCGTGTTCATGGACCTTATGAACCGGGTGTGTAAACCATATCTGGACAAGTTTGTAATTGTCTTCATCGATGACATTTTAATCTACTCCAAAAGTAAGAAGGAACATGAAGAACACCTTTGGCAGATCTTGAAATTTCTTAAGAAAGAAGAATTGTACGCCAAGTTCTCCAAGTGTGAATTCTGGATCTCCAGGGTACAATTCCTTGGTCACGTGATTGACTGTCGAGGTATTTAAGTTGACCCTGCCAAGATTGAATCTATCAAAGATTGGGCGTCTCCTAAAACACCAACAGAGTTTCGCCAGTTTTTGGGCCTTGCCGGCTATTATAGAAGATTCATCGAAGGGTTTTCAAAGATCGCCAAGTCAATGACCAAACTAACCCAGAAAGGTGTCAAGTTTGATTGGGGCGATAAACAAGAAGCAGCTTTTCAACAGTTGAAGCAGAAGCTGTGCAGTGCACCAATCCTGGCCTTACCTGAGGGAAGCGAAGATTTCATCGCATACTGCGATGCTTTAAAGAAGGGTTTGGGCGTTGTGTTGATGCAAAGAGAAAAGGTGATTTCTTATGCATCACGCGAGTTAAAAATTCATGAAAAGAACTATATGACTCATGATTTAGAACTTAGGGCAGTAGTGTTCGCTCTAAAGATTTGGAGGCACTATCTGTACAGAACCAAGTGCACGGTGTTCACTGATCACAAGAGTTTACAACACATTTGTCACACCCCGCCAAGGCGGAAACGCGAGGCATTAACAAGAATGGATATCATCACAACACAACGGCGTCTATATAGAGAATACTAAAATGCATACAATAAAGTAAAGTATAGACACAAAGTGTCATAACAATACTCATAACTAGGCAAAACATAAAAGGCGTCTTTATTGATGAAAAGGAAGTTCTCGCCAATAGAAAGACATGCAACAAATATTCAAATTCAAACGATGCAAAAATTCAAGACAAGAAATAGAAATCTTCATGACATCCTTTGGTCTCTTACTAGCCATTTCTTTTAATCTTATTTCCATCATGCTCATCTGAAAATGATGCTTAAAACGTCAACATAATGGTTGGTGAGAGTCATAGGTTTAAGACATACAAATCAATCTTTTAAATCCAATTACTGTGATTATCAAAACAATATAGGACACTTATGCAACATATGAACTTATGCAAACATGCAATCCACATACTAGGTAGGAACGTTACCCCCGATCCATTACAACAACTGGGTAGGAACGTTACCCCCGATCCATATGTCACTTACGCACCTAAAAGTCTACCAGCTAGAACTTATACTTAGGCCTGGACCACACATCAGTGAGTATTATTTCAACCCTTTAGTTGGTTTGAGTTGAGTAGTAAAGACTACTTCCAACCGAACTAATCACATCATAAACTACTCCAATTAATCACTAAGCCATGGAGCATAGCACAAAACCCACTCCAATTGATCACTAAGCCATGGAGCGTATCACAAAAATCAATAGGTATTATTTCAACCCTTCAGTTGGTTTGAGTTGAGTAGTAAACACCACTCCCAACCAAACAAATCACGAAGCAATAACACGTAGCAAATAATCACAGTAATTAAAACAGTTTAACACATAGCATCGTTTTCACCCCAATAAAATATAAGAAAAAGGGGATATGAAACTCACCTGAATGCTAGCTTCCAAAAGATCCACAAAACTTTACAAAATTTCATGAACAATCTAAACAATATAAACACATAATAAGTTACCATCAATTAGGCATTCAACCCAATATGATGTAACATCAACTATGATGAATGTCTAAGCTATCTACCATAGTCCTATACTTGTTTTAAACCTTTACCACTCTTACATAAGTCATTTAGACTTTAACACTACACTTTGCATTTTCTGGTTTTAAGCAGAATTTTACAATCGCTTACGCGACCTAAACGCACCACTTAAACATTCCCATAATTCAAACCAAAAATCACACATGTTCCCTTATGTGTTTACTAACTACAATGTGATTCCCAATCATTAGTTATATGCGTAACCACCTCAAATAAAATCAAACTTCAAAACTGTCCTAATTCGCACCTGATCGCACACTAAAAAGTATGACCCTAAAAACTATACTTAGACAACTAATTAGACGATTTACTTTAGACGATTTTTAATAGACACATGAAACTTAACATCTGTAAAAGGGATAAGCTTGTTTTAAATTTTAAGTAGGGGTTTTACCTCCCGAAATTAGTGTAACAACCGTGACTTGAGCAGGTTAGTCAAACCATTAGTGTTGACTTATGTGTCTGTTGCAACGTACGGTTTATGTGATTTTATGTGTTATACCTGCTTATATGTGTTTGTGTGGGATATATGAGATTGGATAATCAATCCATTGAGCGTGATCGTCTCATTAGGATTGGATTTGTGTTAAAATTTGTTGAGTTCATTTCGTTCACTTTTGAGTGACGAGGAAATTGTTATTGAGATTTTAGCGTTTTTGTAACATCCGAGAATTTTCAATTTTAGAATGACGATTTCAATCTTTGACTTTTAGGGTCTGGCTTGACTTATAAGAACGATCATCTAAATCACGTTTTCACGACTCGGACTCTAAAGCAATTTGATGTGAAATGATATTCCAGACAACTTTTTAGTTTTGCCCGAGACCTGGAAACGAGCCGAAAAGGGCTAAAACAGCACCGCAAACATTATTCGAACAGTATACAACGCGGACACACAAAAGGCAATTAAATTTGTTTTTAATTATCAGTATTTATTTAATAAAAATATTAAATAAATTAGTCATCATTTTTTTTATTATTTAAAAGCGTTTGTTAATAACGCGAATATCCGTGTTGAAATCCATTTTTATTTTGGACAAAGTGTAACCGGTTCACAAATTGAATAACAGATATTTTATTAAATGTTATAAAATATTTCTGAAATATTATCAAATAAATACTCATTTTTATCAGAAAAATGATTTGAAAAACAATGGCGCAAGTTTCGAGATTTGAATCATCCGTTAAGTCGCTCAAACGAGTCCCGAACCGTTTTTATCAAAACTATAATAAAAATGTTACACTTTTAACCCCTCAACTTATTTAACTTGTCACTTTAGTTTTATATATATATATAAATCTTATACATTTTTTATTCATTTCATCTCTTATACATACACACACTTATACAAACTCACTCTCTCTCTCACTCATCTTCTCCAGCGAGCTCCCCCGCCGTCGGCCGCCGCCGGAAAACTTTTCCGGCGGACATATCCGGCGAAGACCAAAAAGACTCCCCATCCTCCGATCTATCCGATCCCCACCTTCACTCTCCCTCACTCGCGACTCCCCACCGACGCCACCATCATCATACACCATATACATCATCATCATCATAATACCACCATCATCATCACCACAGCCGCAGCCAGGGGTGCGTTGGTTTGTGGTGACAGCCCCGACGAGGGTGCGTCGGGTTGGGTGTATAGCACGCCAAGGGTGTTTGTTTTCGGTGACAGCCACCCAAAAAGGGATGTTTGTTTGCTATGTATAACAACCACATGGGTGCGTTTGTTTCGGTATAAAACACCACCGAAGGGGCGTTTGGTTTGTATTAAAACAACAAGGGTGCGTCCGGTTTGGGTCTCAAACCCACCGAGTGCGTTGGGTTGCTCGGCCACCTGAAAGGGTGCGTTTTGGTTTGATACCACCACCAACAGGGTGCGTTTTGGGCTGTCACGAACCAACCGGGTGCGTTGGGTTCGTGACACAACCAAAGGGTGCGTCGGGGTTGGGTTAACAGCCGGGGAAGTGAGTCGGGTTTGGTTATAACAGAAAAAGGGGTTTGGGTTTTGGGTTGGTTTGGCTGCGGGAACGGCTGCGGGGACAGCCGGGATGGCCGGGGACAACCACCCACATAGGAGTGTGTCGGGTATAGGCTGTGGGACAGCCGGGGTGTCGGGCTAGGCTCGGGACAGCCGGGGGTGTTTGTTTGTCGGGTTTGACAGCCACCATAAAGGGGGCGTTGGGTTTTACATCGGCTAGGGTCCGTTTGGTTGGACAAAACCGCACAAGGGTGCGTTTGGTCTAAACAGCCGTAGGGTGAGTTGGTTTTGCGCCACAAAGTGTTTAAATATTTCATTTATAATATTAATTTGGTTATATGTGATGAAATCATGATGAAACTTGCGCGGGTTAAGAAAAACATGGGATTAAATGTTAAAACGGGATTATTATGAAAGTTACAAGCACATATTAGATATAGCTTAGACGAGAATTGAACTAAAAACGGACTTTGGCGCCTCTTTATTTCGGATAATTTAAAACAGA
>BQNB010082418.1:0-29332 GCA_026074375.1 Tanacetum coccineum
TCAAAATAATTATATAACCCTTGCTTGATGTAAACATTTAATTGTTTGATGCCCGTTTACATTGAACGTAAATTTTTGGCGTACGCGATTTAACTTAACGATTACAATTTTAAGCAAACACGTACAATAATAAAAATAAATAGCACATTTATTGACGTCGTCAAAGACTTGAAAACACAGGGTGTTATATAAGCGACGAGCGTTAATTGCATGAAATGCAACTCTTAGTTTTATGAGACTAATGAAATTAGTAACTCATATAGTAATGTCAAAAGTATATTTGGTCTCATCTTATGCCTTGGGTCTGAGGTCTGACCATGTAACTCGATTTAAGTCCAACAAAAAAGAACGTGCAAAAATTGAAATATATCTGACCTATGAAAAAAATTCAGCATGGGTTGGAGAGGCCCTGATGTTTGACTAGAGAGGTCAAACCAAGTGCATGTGTTCTAATTTTGGCTGACATAAACTTAAAATTTCACAAATGGGTATACACATAAATGTGACAAAATCGTGTACAAGAAGCATGCAAAACAACTTGTAGCACAAAGTTAAGAAAACATTTTGTTAGCCTTTTTGGTATAGACATCATTTTGTCAAATGTTCTTGGTAGCTCCATTTTTGGACGCACAAAGAAGCGGAGAAACAAGTTAGTGCTAAGCGTATTAAAAACCTGACTTCTTTTGGGGAACCTTAGTTACACCCGCCTTAAACTTCTCTTATAGTTTGTTCATAATGGGTGAGCCGTACCTCTAATTGACTAATGATGCTATTATATGTTAAGAAACCCCTTTTATTAACATTAGTTTTATAGTTGCCAATATAGTAGAATTACAAATTGATCAAACCCTTTTTTTTATATTGTGACTCCTACATTGCGTCTGAAGGGACACAAGTAATTCCAATTAATTCCGCTCATATGCTCCAAAAACTTTAGTGGGCGGGATAAGATTTAAAGAATCAGTTCAACCCTTATATTGCACACATATAAACTATGATTACACTAAGAAATCAAATTTCATAGTATTAGGGCCGTATTAAATTTGTCAAATAACCCTCATTTCGCAAATATAACATAACCGGTCACAAGGAGTATGCTTAATGTGTGTATATTTTGACATGTTCAATCCAAATTTTTCTATAAGTATAAGTCCGTTTTTTAAGAGTTTCATAAAGTCTATTTTGCAAATATTGAGCATCACATGGCATATCACATATAAGTAATTAAAACAGACAGAAAATTAGAGTAGAATTGAAGACAGACTCTTATATTGAAAGCAGTAAATCATATAATGCCTTGAGTTCTCAAAAGAGTCTTCCCTAAACGAAGAACCATAAGACTCTCACTAGGTTTTCTGCTAAAGTACCTAGATCGCCACATCCATCATATAGCATGATTGCGTGAGTCTTAAGACCGAGATAAATCAAGAATAGAATAACATGACAGCCTAACTAACATTTAATTTTAATTTATTCTTATTTTTATCATGTAATCATTAGAATTGATTCTAGGTGTTTATTAATTATTTATGGCAAGTATTGCATATAATTGCCATAATTTTCCAATAAAACAATAAATAAAACAAGATTTCATGCAGCCCTAATGTGTTTAATATGTGTGTAACCCATAAAACACCAAACGAGTTGACTCGTGATGCCACTGTTAGGATTTAAATAACTGTTAACCATTAACAACTATGAGTACGCAGTGGATATGGATCAAGTATGGTGCATACGATTAACACACAATAAATAAACATAGGGAAAAGAAACCTTACCTCTTGATGAATCACATGCAAATGAAACAAAGTGACTAAGATGTTACCTCTATGAGTGCTCACACAAACACGTCTAACGAATGCGCCCGGATGCTAGTCCAACTTCACGTGTATCCCAAACAACACTTGTAACACAAACACCCCTGAATAAAATACCAAATACTACCCTTGTATGTTGTACCAAAATTCAGAAGGTGTCCTTAGGGTTTTCACCGAAAATGGTCTACCGAAATTAGGCAGATTCAATCGAAAATCAGATCCACAAACCCTAGCTTGTTTCTATCGATTCTCACGCCTTGAGAATAAGTAAACCAATGACCTAAACCTTCTATGAAAGTAGTAGGATTAGATCACACCTTGAATTCCCTTTTTGGGGATCACCAAAATTTACAAAAAGTAAGAAAGGAAGACCAAAAATGGCTGAACCCTAAATAAGGTTTGGTATTCGGCTGTTGTAAGTGAAGAGGAGGGGAGGAATGATTTTCACTGAGTTGTTAGGTTTGTAAGTCGTGGTTTATGAGCTAAAGGGTGGGGTATTTATAGCCTTAAGCCCTCCTCACTCATGATAAGACTTAAAGACTTAAAGATTAAGTCTTATCACAACTTCAAGACTTATCCCAATTCTATTATTTTTAGCACCATCATACGATGAACTTAGAATTTCATGTCTTGCTCATTTAGGTCCTTGGTTTAACAAATAGAAATGTAACATGAAGTTTAAAACGCATTCTATGTGTTTAACATGTCATTTCTAGTTGTATATAGCAAATCCAACTACTACATCATCCAACAATAAACATACCAATAAAAGAGCCAGAAAAACTCTTGACTTCTTTGGGGTCCTGCATCATATGACAGTAATACTTACAGGGTGTAAATTTGACTCCCCTCATCAGGCTTGGTATATCGCGGCCTGGCCAAATACTCCCTCTTTCTGACAGTTTCCATCTTTGGATCCGATTCCATCATTTGAACAGATTCCACCTTTGAACCATATTTTATCACTGGACCAGGTTCCATTTTTGGAGCATATTCATTCATTGGAACAAAATTCACCTTCTGAACATATTCCATTAGCGAAACAGAATTCACCTTCGGAACATATTCCATCATTGGTACACATTCCTTAAGATGTTGTCCAATCATGTTACGGAGTATGTAGAGAGCTTTGTCATCCTCCACCACAGTCCACCTGGGAATCAACATCTCGTGCGTATATTTGAATCCAATGAGATCATCCAGTAGAGAAGCCAAATTCCATATTGGTGAGAAACGAGGACTATACGCATCTTAAATCATAAATAAAAGAACGTCATTAATTGGTTACAATTAAAAAATGACTCTTAGAAGCTTAATAACTAATAAGCACAACTAATATTTTGATCCCACACTTTTTTGTTACTATGAATAAAATGTCTGCAGTTGAAAGATTAGAGATCAATTTGTTAACACAAGTATAATTTCTCATTGGACATTGTAGCACTTACAATGTATCATTCTAACATTATCGCATTTAGCTCATGATACCGAAGCGTTAACACAACATATAATCATATGCTCACAATTTGCCCCCAACACTAGGTATTATTGCCTTATACCTACAATTACTCAATACAAAATGTCTGTTTGACAGGGTGTTCTCGCAATGGATCCATACCCCGGACGGGGTTGTCAAGCCCAATAGATCTATTTAATGCACTAGCGCTTACCCCTACAAGGTAATTAACGGTTCATGATATTAGGGACTTTGGCAATAGCTACTCATGCGGATAATCTCATAATTGGGTCCGGCATACCATAAAATCACTTATATACTATTTGAAATTGTTGAATACCGATTTATGAAACTACAAGTTTTAAATATCTTACTTAGTTCAAATTTGCCGTGAGAAAATAGTCTGCACACATTTCATATATCCACGCACTTGACAACACAACAACCATCACCCAATCCCGTCGGAGCGAGGTATGGGAGAGGTGGGATGTTGACAGTCACACCCTGTTCGAGGGTATAAAGGGACAGCTTCCAGAAAGACCTCTGGCAAGTGTGTGTGCAACAAAAAACTTTATCGCAAAAGAATATTATCTTTACAACATAAATAGAGAAAAAGTCATGTTCATTATATTACTTGTTTAGATATTCGAATTAGTATTTAATCACATGTAATTTCTCATGCAAGTTTCAACAACGAAAAAACAAGAAAAAAGACAAAAAAATGTGAGAAAAACGACAAAAAAAGTTTGTCGAAAGTATATATGAAAGTGATCATCTACAGAAAGATAATTAAATGCTCGTCGCGATAGTGTATTTTTTTCGTTTAACCATTAACGTTTTAAAAAAGATTAATTTTTGAAGAAAAAAGAGTGAACTGAGTTTGTTATCTATTATATTAAAAGATAAAACCCCTTAATTGAATGTAGAATTATGCAAGTGATTTAACCCTCAATATGTAACTCCCGCTATTTAATCCTCTATATGTAACTTCCGGTATTTAATCCTCTATTAAATCTCAAACAATCTTAAACTTCAAAACCCCAAACCCCACGATATACAAAGAATCATGTGGTTACAAAACCTTAAAACCGTTGTGGTTAATTTTGAATTAGGGATAATGGTTGTGAAAAAGTTTTTATTTTGATATTCATGATTTTTGATTTTCAGGAGGGTATGCGTATGAAAATTTATGTTGTATTTGGGGTTAAAAGATAATAATTATCTTTTAATTTGGGAATATGATTAATTTTAAATTAGGGATAATGGTTGTGAAAATTTTTTGATTTTGATATTCATGATTTTTGATTTTCAGGAGGGCATGCGTATGAAAATTTATGTTGTATACTGCAGGAGTGATTGTGAATTCAGTGATAACTCAGTGATAACTCAAATTAGCAGTTTGTTAAGATTGTCATGCTCAGTATGAGGTAATAAAAACCCCTTTTTAATTATTGCTTAATTTGTGTTAGTTGATATGATGAGATGTTGATTATTTATTGTTATGTTTGTAATGTTTCGGTATTATATGATCGAGTCGAGTACTTGAGCTAAGGCCAATTTTAATACATCGAGTTGATTAAGAGTATAGTTTATTAATAACACTATATGATAGGAAACTGGTTTTCCGATAATGGCGTCACAGCTTCATTGGTTTTGAAAGTTTTAGATGCTCGAAGTATCGGATAGTAATGATTTTGATATTGAAAACTAAAAATGTAAATGTTTGTGTGTGTATTGGTGGTTTAAAATGAAGATGTTTGCATATTGAGATTCCGGTATTTTAGTATATCTTAAATTCGAATCATTTGCTTATGAATAAGTTGAGATGGATTGTCGACTGGAATAAGTGTTAGGATAAGTGCATTTTTAATTTCAAAATAAAGTAAGTCATCAGGTGCTTCAAACAAGCTTAGTCAAACGCCTTCTTTATTGTTATGTTTATTTTTTTAGGTGAACTAATGGTACATAGCCAATTAGAGGAAGGGAAACGACTCTAACGATTGTCGGATATGCGCATCATGCGGCTGCGCTGTCATCTGAATCGGAAGAAGGGGGAATTCACAGGTCGTGTAATGTTTGGTGAAGAGTGTCAAACAACCCATGAAAAAGCTCTTATTATTCTGTTTCAGATTTCGTGTAACAAATGAGGTATACAGATTCTAATGACCTCATTATTGATCTTTCAATTTTTTGTATATTCACTAATGATTATTTGTATGACAGGCTAATCATGATGCAAAATCAAGATATTATGTCTATGAATCTGATATAACAACTGGGAGGGGTGTGGAAAGCAAAAAATGGACAACATGTCAAAGCCGTGACCATAAGCAACCTTCCTTTGCCTGGATTTATGGAACCACAAGTGGGGCTGATGCGTTGTCACAGAAATGGATGCATTGTGTCTACTGCATTAACATGGTACAGTAGAAAAATTACAATTAACATTAGAAAAATTGATGCATTGTTAATGTTTTGTTTATTTCGCGTAGGAAAATACGGCCATGGCAAGGAACAAGTAGTTATTACACCTTTATCGATATCAGCGGGGGTTCAGGTATGTTATTTTTGCATTCTTGAATTAATTAAAAAATTTAAACCCTTAACAATTTTGATCAGTGCTAATTGTAACTGATATGCAGGGTATTGTGTTGGGTATGCTTGGTGATTTTATTGATTATGAAGAATGCTACTCCTCGGCGTGGTAAGTTGGATACTCTAATACTTTTTATTTTGAAAGGCATGATACTCTAATACTTAACTTATTATTTTTGGCTAAGAGTTGAATGTGTTGGGCTCGATGGTCACAAGTCGTAACTCATGAGAGTCGTGACTATACTAACAGATTTACTATTGTTTTAATTTTATGTTATGGGTTCAAGTAGTTTAATTTTTGCTGATTTCAGTTACTAGCGATTTTGAGTTGAATTGAGATGCACTAAAGGGTCGAGCCTTGAGTGGTGTAATCAGGCATTCTAGGGTTGATAGTTTTGCACTTTTATGTTTTGGAAGATCGATTGACGTACGGATCTTTTCTCTTTCAGGTTTTATGCAGCAAGTTTGATGGTTTATTCCAGGATTATACACGTGATGGTTGAAATGATGTCTAGGCTTTTCTCACCATCTGAGGTACCTATACATTATATATTATATTTTTCTATAATATTTCATGTGTGGTAATGAGTACATGAGTAAATTTTGTTAGAATAATAATTACCACTAAACTAAAAAGCATTATGTGGTTACGGGGTGTTTGGAATAGCTTAGTTTTAGGGTTACCAACTAATTTTGGTGATAAAATGCAATAAACCAAAACGAACTTATTTAAGGCTGGCGCGTTCATTATATGGCCTTTTAAATTTGTATTTTATATTGGATCTATAACTTTGTACATGGTTACGAAAAATACTCTTTGCAACAGTGCGAACGTTGATTCATTACCTAGCTTTTTAGTTGATTCATGAACCCCTTTAGGTATGTTTGCGGTTGTTTAATTTTTTTTTATCTTTTTATTGTTTCTAAATAAGCTGTTATGAATACTCAGTTTGGGGTTGTTTATTTCAAACTGATTATTTCACTCACAAATAACCATTATAGCAGTTTGGATAAGCTATCCCAAAACCCCTTACAAACAGGGTATTTGTTGTTCTATTAGTCTATGTAGCTGTTTTTCCTGATTCCACTCCTAGTATCTCACATATCGAAATAGAAAAAGTTATGTGAAAAATAGAAAAAGGTGTGAAAAATAGAAAAAGCTAGAGGTTAAATGGTTAAAACTGGTCATAATCATAATTGCCAATCTTTTTCATCTTCCCTGTATCCGTATCCAATCTTCAATTCAATCAGAGTTATCACATATCATAAATCAAGATTGCAAAGCACCAATTTCGTGTATAGTTTTGTCTAAATTAATTTTACTCTTTAAAGTCATTAGACCATCATGGACTGTGGTTATTCTAGCAATTCTAAGAACTAAAAATCTTGATAGATTTGATAAAAAATGGCGACGCATAAAAGATTTTTAAGTCTAAATCTCAAAAATTACTTTCTTAGTTACGATGTTGAAATATCTTGAAGAAAATCTGTATGAATATCTAAAATGATGGGCAGGTGACAATACCAAGTCAACGACGTTATGTTCACACTACTACAAAACAGCTTTTACCCACGGACTTTTCCCACGGAAAAAAACTCATGTGAAATTTCCTACGGAATACCCACAAATTACCCACCAAATTGGCGACAAAATTTCAGTGGGAAATATGTGGCAAATTTCCCACCGATTTTCCACTATTTACACACTAAAGTGTTGACCAAGTTTTTGTGTGAAATCCATGGTAAACCCACAGATTTTCCACTATTCTTGTTGATTCGACATCCGTGGGAAAATTCTGGCAAATTTCACACATATTTGCCACGGCTACAGTTATGTGGCAAATTTTATCTACATTGATGACGAATTTCACACGGTATTATCTAATAAAGCAACTATTTAACTTATCTACGAGAAATTTGTGGGTCACTATGGGAAATAGATGTTTTGTATGTAAGTATACGGACTTGTATATGCTTGAACGTGTAACCATATCATAACACTAAAAAAACAATTATGTCTGTGGGAAAGTTGTGGGTAATTTTCCACATATTACCCACCAAGTTGATCAATCCATGGGAAATACGTGTGTAAATACCCACAGATTTCCGACAAAAATATTGTCTTTACATTTCTGCCTACTTACACATTCCCACGTTACTTAGCATGCCTATATATGTGTTTTTAATTTCATATTATATGTGTTTGTTTATTAACGTAACTATTCAAGTGAGTATCACAAGTGTACGTGTTGGTTTAGGTATAACCTTTTGTGTAACAAATCATTACGTATGTATGAATATCTACACCTGTGTGTTCCACGGGTCCGTTTATGACATTTATTGTATCGAAGATGTTATTAATAATATATTTCACTACTACAAAAACAGCTTTTACCCACGGACTTTTCCGACGGAAAAAATCTCGTGTGAAATTTCACATGGAATACCCACAATTTACACACCGAATTGGTGACAAAATTTCAGTGAGAAATATGTCACAAATTTCTCACGGATTTTCCACTATTTACAGACTAAATTGTTGACCAAGTTTTCGTATGAAATTCGTGGCAAATTTCCCACAGATTTTCCACTATTCTTATTGATTCGACATCCATGGGAAAATTCTGGCAAATTTCACACATATTTGCCACGACTACAGTTATGTGGCAAATTTTATCTACATTAATCACGGATTTCACACGGTATTATCTAACAAAGCAACTATTTAAATTATCTACGAGAAATTTGTGGGTCACTACGTGAGATAGATGTTTTGTAAGTAAGTACACGTTTTTGTATATGCCTGAACGTGTAACCATATCGTAAAAGTAAAAAAAATGATTATGCCCGTGGGAAAGTCGTGAGTAATTTCCCACATATTACCAACCAAGTTGATAAATCCATGAGAAATGCGTGTGTAAATACCCACAGATTTTCTACAAAAATATTATCTTTATGTTTCTGCCTATTTACACATTCCCACGTTACTTAGTATGCCTATATATGTGTTTTTAGTTTCATATTATATGTGTTTGTTTATTAACATAACTATTCATGTAAGTATCACAAGTGTACGTGTTGGTTTATTAGGTATAACCTTTTGTGTAACAAATCATTACGTATGTATGAATATCTACACGTGTGTGTTCCACATGTCCGTTTATGACATTCATTGTATCGACAGATATTTTGTATGTAAGTATACGGACTTGTATATGCCTGAACGTGTAACCATATCGTAAAAGTAAAAAGAAAACAATTATGTCCATGGGAAAGTCGTGGGTAATTTCCCACAGATTACCCACCAAGTTGATAAATCCGTGGGAAATACGTGTGTAAATACCCACAGATTTCCTACAAATATATTGTATTTATGTTTCTGCCTACTTATACATTCTCACGTTACTTAGTATGCCTATATATGTGTTTTTAGTTTCATATTATATGTGTTTGTTTATTAACGTAACTATTCATGTGAGTATCGCAAGTGTACGTCTTGGTTTAGGTATAACCTTTTGTGTAACAAATCATTACGTATGTATGAATATCTACACGTGTGTGTTCTACATGTTCGTTCATGACATTCATTGTATCGATATATGTTTTGTATGTAAGTATACGGACTTGTATATGCCTGAACGTGTAACCATATCATAAAAGTAAAAGAAAACGATTATGTCCGTGGGAAAGTTGTGGGTAATTTCCCACATATTACCCACCAAGTAGATAAATCCGTGGTAAATACGTGTGTAAATACCCATAGATTTCCCGCAAAAATATCATCTTTATGTTTCTGCCTATTTACACATTCTCACGTTACTTAGTATGCATATATATGTGTTTTTAGTTTCATATTATATGTGTTTGTTTATTAACGTAACTATTCTTGTGAGTATCGCAAGTGTACGTGTTGGTTTACGTATAACCTTTTGTGTAACAAATCATTACGTATGTATGAATATCTACACGTGTGTGTTCCACATGTCCGTTTATGACATTCATTGTGTTGATAGATGTTTTGTATGTAAGTATACAAACTTGTATATGCCTGAACGTGTAACCGTATCGTAAAAGTAAAAAAAAATGATTATGTATGTGGGAAAGTCATGGGTAATTTCCCACAGATTACCCACCAAGTTGATAAAACCGTGAGAAATACGTGTGTAAATACCCACAGATTATTCACAAAAATATCGTCTTATCGTATAGAGTTAAAAAAAATATGTTCAGTATAGTTGAAACAGATACTAGTAAACAATTTTGTGAGTTTTGAACTTATTGTCGGACCTCCAATGCGTTTAAAGCGATGATCATATTTAAATACGTGAATGTTACGGTCAAAGAAAAAACGTTAGCTTATTTTTACAATATGTATAGTATAGAAAAAATGATAGACGGAGTAAAATATACAGTAATTATGTGGAAAAACAAATTTGACACCAAAATACTACTACTAAGATAAATACTCGTAATAAAAAACAGTAACATTAAAAGATCATTTTAATGAGTTAGCTTATATGTTTTGTTAGTATTAGTATGTTTGTGGAAGCATATTAACCCTTGGATACATCCCACAGATTGCCAACATGTAACTTTCAATGAGTAAGATGACCCACAACAAAAACAAACATTTATTTTCTCTTCACATACACACTTTGAATTTTTTAACAAACAAATATTTTAGCCATCACACCTAACATTTCTTCTTTGGTTAATCTCCTTCACAACTGAATATCAAAAAACATACATCCACTCTTTCACCTCTCACAAAAATGAATCTGACACGAAATAACCATTAAGAAGTTTAAGTCTTGAGCTCGACAACAACATTCTTGAATCTCGAACGTCTTCTTTTGATATATGAAGTACTTGAAAATGACGTACCGGGAAATGATTAGTCGGGATCCAAATGACTGGATGGAAAATCAAGTAAAAGAAAAGTTATGATTTTTATCTTGGGACTATCTGTTGTAATGTTAGAATACAAGATTTATATAGATGGTGAATTTGTGTAAATTGAGCCATGGATTGATGTATTGATTCTATTTAGTTTAGATACCAGATGTATGAATTGTATGATTTTAACAACGAGATTGTCTTTTGGATTTAAGATATTTGTTACAAAAATACAATAAGAATTGTTATTAAGAAATACGATTATTCAAGAAATTTATTGACTGGAATTCTTCGTTAGAAAATCATCGGAAACTTTTCTGGAAAGACGTAAAAAGTCTGGGAAAAGTGTTTGTTGAAAATTTGTGGCAAAAATTGTTGGTAAAAAATGTAAGAAATCAGTGGGAAAATATTCGTGAGAAATCAGTGGGAAATAACTGTGGAAAATCTATGGCAAAAAAACGTCGGATATATGTGAAAAATGGTTGCTAGAAAATATGGGAAATCTGTGGGAAATCAAACCCATGGATTATCCACGGTAATATCCGTGGGAAATAGTCAACGTTCGGTAGGAAAATCAGTGGGAAAATATTTACCCACGAAGGTTTTTGCATCGAAATAATTCCGTGTGAAATCCGTGAAAAAGGGCCTTTACCCACGGGATTTCCCACGGATTTTACCGTGGGAAAAACCAGTTTGTGTAGTAGTGACACGTATACACCTAAGGAACGCTTATTAATATAAGTAATGTATTTATAGAAGTATATTAATTATATTAAGTCACAAATTATTTAAACGGTCGTTAATTATAACGTTAGACGTTATAACTAAATTAATAAACACTTAACTAACATGTGAGGGACTTGTTAGTATAAAAAGAAACCCATGGGGGTGTTGGTTAGGCTGGTCACAACAAGGAAAAAAAGGAAGGGGTCCAAGTATCGGTTTTCCAAACTTGAGGAAGTGTTATACTCTAACTTAGAGAGTAAGATGTTTAGACTATATAAACACCACATTGGCTTCATAATTCACACTACACAAATACAAAAACCAAAAACCCTAATCAAGAAAATTGTTTTCCTCCCTTGTTCATCAATACCGATTAGCAACAATTAAAACCCCAAAAGTTTTTGTTTCAATCGACTTATAATCAAGAAAACCAAGACGAAAGGCGTTTCGTGGTGTGTCCGTGATAGAACTAGCATTCACCGTTCCCGTTTAACGTGTAGTGTGTGCATCCCTTAGTGGTGATTTTCTTTTTTCACTAAGGGCGATCAAGAATCAACAATCAAGATTAAATCAATTGTCTTATTAATTCAATTGATAAGAGGTTAGTAAATCTTTATGTGCTTATTGTGTGTTAATTCTTATACATCAAACAAGATCTCATAATTGACACCTTCCGCCGCGTACTCATAGTATAAAGGTTATACTTGTTATTAAATCTCAACAGTTACACCGCGAGTCATTGTTTGATGTTATGGTTTACACCACATAAAATCGTAAATTTAGACGTAAAAAATTATTTTGTAGTTTTCTCATCGCTAATTTTATATGCCCTATGGCGATTTTTAACTTGTTGAATTAAACCCCAATGGTATTTAAAAATAAGTTTTAGAAAACCCTAGGTCGGATATATCTACGTGTTTAAAACGAGTTATTTTTAGAAGTTACAAATCTATTGTTTTTTAAGGCTTATTAATTTGTTTATATGTAGTCTAATAATCCATGATAATTACATGCATACTTGTCATGGATGATAAGCCATATTTTTAATTTTAGAAATAATTCGTTAATTGTTAAGACAAACTAAGATTGTATATTATCCGGTCATAAGGCTTTTGCAATCAATTGATTTTGATGTATGTGTCCTACTTGTTTTAGACTCGTTTTTTAAAAACAAGTGAAAGCCTTTTGATACTCTAAGAGTTGAAGAAGACTCCTTCTTTGTAATGAAGATTGAGACCGCATATACTTATATGAACAAATTGTTTATTGTTTTCTTTATTTATGGCAATATAAGAGTTTATTTTTTGCTTCTACCCTTTTTTGTCTGTTTATTTGCTTAATATTATATTCCTTGTAACTTGATTTTGTTTTGCAAAAGGATTTTTGAAATTAAATAGACATAGTACTATTGAGATTTGATTTAATTAAACTAATATTCTTTCGAGTTTATGTGTCATTAAGGGTCGGGTTTACACCGTAATCGACTCTCACGGCGAACTTGCTTGATACATTGGTTTAATAAAACTTTAATTATAAACTTAAAGTTTTTGCACTAATTTTATTAATGACGAAATTTGTTTAGACAAATGTCTTGCATCTGTTAAGGTTTGAGGTATCTCATGACAAGGCTTAAAGTCTTGCCCTACCTTGTTACAACACCATACTCTAGAATTTTCTCTCTCGAGACACATGCAAGTACATTGATTATAATAAAGGGTCTAGGGTTTAAATGATCTTTAATCGTTTCTCGTGCTACTACATGCTTCAGTATATGAGGTAATTTTTGGAAGAACTTGTGTCATTATTACACTTGAAGAGTACAATGTTTAGTCATTCTTTAATGTTTCCCCCTCGATAAAGTGTGCCTAAAAGTAAAAAAAATAGTTTTTTGCAAACTTGTGTTACGAAGATGTATGCATGCTTTTTCGTACACTTTTTGATAGACGTTTTATAAAAATTTACGTAATACCCTATTTGAAATTTAAGTCTTTGACGTCCAATTGGGCGAGGACACTTGCAATTGTTTTTTACCCTCCGGTCAGACCTAAGGCGAACTACAACCCAAGGTGAATTTTCTCTATAGGACAATCTTATGTTAATTTTCACATGTTTTTGCATTGGATGACTTAATCGAGTATGGTTGGTCAGACCTTCGACTCGAGGAAAAATATGAGACGAAACATGCCACATGACATTATATATATACTCATTTCACAAGTCACGTGTCACCCTTTCAAGATGCCAAATCACTGTTCATCGATGAACAGTGTTCGGGCTACTGTTCATCGATGAACAGTGTAGCCCATCGGCCCGGCCCGGCGTTGTTACTGTTCATCGGCCAAAAAAAATTACAACCCCCCCTCTCTCCTTTATAAAAAAATTTTGCTCGACACAAAATATGAATTTTGTTTTTTACAAAGCACTAATTAATTCAATCAAAAAATATCCCGACACGAGTACTAACACCATACAGTTTTTTTTATCAGATACCGACTTCAGAGATTTCCATTTATGGTAATACACATTTCACAAGTCATACGACGTCGTTTTTGACTTCGTGCTACAGTAAAATAAACAGTGCTACAATACGCTATAGTATCGGCCCCACTGGGCTATTACTGTTCATCGGCAAAAAAAAAAACTTTACAATCCTCCTCCCCTTCTTTTGCAAAATATAAGAAAAAAAAATTTACGGGACGTACTCTCATTTTTAACTATTTACGACTTTCTATCGGCATGGGCAAAAAAAAACGTGCGATTATCATTATATATATAATCATTTGAAATGTGCCAAATCACTGTTCATCGATGAACAGTGTTCGGGCTACTGTTCATCGATGAACAGTGTAGCCCATCGGCCCGGCCCGGCGGTGTTACTGTTCATCGGCCCAAAAAAAAAATCCTTTATAAACCCCCCCTCTCCTTTATAAAAAAAATTTGCTCGACACAAAATAGAATTTTTTTTTTACAAAAACACTGATTTATTCAGATCAAAAAATATCCGCGACATGAGGCCTAACACATACGCCTATATAAAAAAAACTACTAAACATGAGACCGAAAAAATAAACCCGCACAAAATAAATAAATAAAAATAAAAATAACACCCCACAAAAAAAATTACAAAAGTACTGATTTATTCAGATAAAAAAATACCCGCGACATGAGGCCAAACACATACGCCCATATAAAAAATTACTCGACACAAAATAGGAAAGAAAAAAAAACGTATGCAACATAAAAAAAACCTACTCGGCACAAAATAAGAAAAAAAAATTACAAAAGTACTTAATACGCGATTGCCATTTAATATGAGAAAAAAAACAAACTATTAAACATGAGCCCGAAAAAATAAACCCGGAAAAATAAACCCGGAAAAAAAGAATAATGCCCCGCAACAACGCGCGAAAAATTAACGCCCGCAGCATCGCGCGGAAAATCTTGCTTGTTAGTATATTATTGCTAGTGTCATGAGTCTCATAAGTCAAAGAGTTTCACTAGTAATTCAATTATCGCCTGCTTGTTGCTTACCTCTTGCACCCACAAGACTTACCAGAGTAGTGAGATTACCATGATGAGTGGGAGTTTAAGTAGGATCTTAGTCTTTTAGTAAATTAATTGTTTTTCTTTAAAAACATGGGTAGTTAAGTTTTAAAAGAATTAATTATCAAAAATACCAAAATTTTGAACTTAGTTTAATTGTAGATGGCATTAGCTGGTCAAATCGTCAAAAATTCAATTTTCATGTCCTTTCTTGATAAAGAAAAACTTTTTGGACCAACTTTCCTCTACTGTTATCGCAATTTGAGGATTGTCCTCACGGCTGAGGATAAGTAAACCTATTTGGAGCATCCCATACCCGTTGCTTCTGTCTCTGCAAAGCCTGTACAACAAGTTCTTGTTGATGTTCTTGCTACTCATAATCGTTAGGTTAAGGCATATAAGGAGATCGCTTGTCTTATGCTTGTTAGCATGATTCCGGATATTCAAAAGAATATGGAGCACTTCGATATATATGACATGCTTCAGGAGCTGAAAACTATGTTTTCGCAACAAGCAGAACCGAAACTTCTTGGAACCATGAAATCTTTTCATGCTTGTAGATCTATATAGATAATTTGGTTGTGTTCTAAATTATCTATATGGTTGTGTTTCAAACTATAGTTTTATGTATTATGATAACAATAAAAGAGTTAAGCATAACTTGGACTCTACATTCGTGTGGCACTATCGTCTTGGACACATCAACAAGAAACGTATTGATAAGCTGCAACATGATGGGCTCTTAATGTCAACTGACCCTGAGTATTTTGACAAATGCGTTTCTTGTGTGTCTCGAAAAATGACACGTAAGCCTTTTCTGCATAAAATGGAGAGAGTTAAAGATCTACTTGGACTTATACACACTGATGTTTGTGGCCCTTTTAGAAGTGTGTCAAAACAAGGATAAAGCTACTTCATTACATTCACTAACGATTTTAGTCGTTATGGTTATGTTTACTTGTTTAAACATAAACATGAAGTTTTTGAAACTTTTAAAGTATTTCAAAGTGAAGTAAAAAATCAACTCGGGAAGACCATAGATGTAACACCCCCAAAATGGGTCACAGTAAAAATATGTCTGGGAGCGTTACTTCATAATACAATAGCATAAGATATAAGAGAACGACCTCTAAATAAGTCTTTTGAAAAGTAATCTCGTTGATTTAAGTGAAAAATAACATTTGTCCCAACGTTTGCATCATAATGAAAGTCTATAAATAATAAAACGAGATTTGATATTTTGAATGTATGTAGAAATCCATGAATGTAATCTTACAAAGTCTAGACTCCAATGCACATCAGTTACGTCAAGCATCTTATTCACCTGATAAATATATGCTTAAAAGTGTCAACATAAAGTTGGTGAGTTCATAGGTTTATGTAAGTATAAATGTTGGACCGCAATGCTTAAAGTGTGTATTGCTTAGTATACAATATCTAAAGGAGTGATTACGATTACACTAAGCTCATGACACCGAGGCTACGACTTGTATGTATGCCAATCTTTTCAGGCACTGTAAGTGTTCATGTGATTGCTGTAACATTCAAGATTTGACATGTTATATGTCCGTTGGACATGTTTGGCACCAATATCTTGGACGGGGATGTCAACCCCAATAGATCTATTTATAACACTCGTGCTTCCACACAGTAGTTAACAACTCATGCTGCTTAGGCTAATCCGTAATCATTTGAATGAAAGTAAGGTTTTTGCGTCCATAAGTGAAAACAAGCAATGTATCTCACCCTGAGATTTGTAAAGTAATTGTAAACAAGTTAAAGCAGAGCTATAAACTCACCTCAAGCAAATGATAATATCGGGAAAAGAATAATGAGCATGGAAAACGATGCATGAAACCCTAACCGCAACCTAATAAAATAAGTCGATTTAAGAAAATGCAATGCGTACATGTGAATATGAATTACACAATGCGACACCACACATATATACTCGTAGTGAGGTGTTTATAAAATTATATATGTTCAAAGTTAAGAAAAACGATTTTTAACGCTTAAACCAAAAGTAAACTAAAAACTAGTTTTACTTAGTCATAATCCTAATTTAAATTGAGCGTATCTAACTCGTTTTAAAGCTGATTTTCTTGAGGAAACTCCCTAGACGAAGCTAAACATGTCTACTTTTATGATTTCAAGTTACCGATTCCCTTTCATAAACTTTAGGTGTCGATTTATGCAAAAACATTTTAGGATCTGCTCAAGACATTTTTCAGAAAACTTGGCTCGTAAATTGACTATATCTCTCTCGTTTTCCTATAAAATCGCGCTTTTATAGACTCTAAACTTATCTACACTGAATCTAGTTTTCAAATATGCAAGCTGTTCGACTCACTTCATTACCAATTAAATGCTACAATCAAAATGGTGCACTACTGTCCCTGTCCCTGCTGTCAAAAGATAGAAACTTTGTCCCTCGGTAAACGAACCGTATCTCCTTTGTTACTTATCGTCACATGTTCACTAAACTCTCAGATTCTAATTTAAAGAGTCCTCTACAAATGTTTGAACTGGCTAAAATACCCAAAATGCACCTAACATTGTGATTTTTACAAATGAAATCTGGTACTTAGAATCTTGTCGGTGTTAACTAACTTCTCTCGTAAGACTTATTAACTATAGTAAACGGCCTTTAAAAATTCTAAAAAAATAAGGAACATCCCAAGACATATATGTAAGTGTACCAAGAGTGGTTAAGACCAGAAACACGTTTAGATTGGTTATAAAATTTTGAAATTAGGTCTGAATATAAAGAGCAGAATATGAGTTTTTAAAAATAAGCTTTTCATTAACTTTTTCAACCCCACAAGTATATATAATTCCGTTTCTCAATATAGAGAGTCTCATCGGAATGAGCCTTAGACTCCTTGTATATACCATGACAATTTTTGTTCTCAACATTCTCCTTCTTAATTGCTTCAGCTCGAGCGTTCAAGATTTGTGACGGTGGGTTAAAATTTATTATTGCGACTAAAGTTTGACTCCTAGTGGTCTTATCCGTTCCTTTAGGATTAAAGCGTCAGCTACGATATTTGCCCTTCCAGGGTGATAATGAATCTATGCCTATGATGGCGTCACAACTACTAAGTTTTACGGTATTATGTCGATGTTGAATGGGTGGTTTAGTAAATTCCTTGATGGCGAGCAAACTCGATGGCGGATTGTCCTAGGGTGACTAGTGACGCATCTCAACTTTGTGACATAGGATTTAGCGTAAGATGATGTCGACTCTATGTAGCAAGGTGGTGTAAAGGTCTACTTAGTTACTATGATTTCTAATTAAGTTTCCCATGACAAACACGTTTTATGAACACACACACCAAAACTTTGCTTTTCAGGGATATTAGTGGAAAATTGGTTTTGACAAAAGTTTTAAGGTGACTACTCTCAGCATGACATGATCCTTCCTGAATTAGACATGGGTGATCAGGCTATATATAATTGAGGTCTAACGATGCAACACTTATTTTCGTCAAACTAATGTTATGAATAAAATAGTATCACAATAGTTTATAGTGTGGCAAGATAATTCATAAGATGAAACACAAGGTAGTTTATAGTGTGGCAAGATAATTCATAAGATGAAACACAAGGTAGTTTATAGTGTGGCAAGATAATTCATAAGATGAAACACAAGGTAATTTATAGGATGACAACAAAATGGTTTGCGAGATGACAGTAAATAGTTTATAAGACAATAGCGAAATAGCTCATGGGGTGGTAGTAAAATGATTTATGTGATGGGAACAAAATAGTTTCATAAATTAATAACAAAAATGATTTATAAGGTGATAATGTCATGGTTTTTTTGAAATGAAAACAATATAGTATATAGGATATCAGCAAAATAGTTTATGTGATGATGGAAAGATAATTTGTATATAGTAAATCAGCTTCGAAATAATAGTTGAATAGTTTATAAGTGATAGTAACTTGGTTTATAAACTAATAGCGAGACTGTTTATAAATGATAGTAAAACAGTTTATGAGATGATAGCAAATTAGTTCGTAAAATGGTAGCGAGTTATTTTATATATGATTGTAAATTTGTTTATGAAATAATAGTGAAATAGTTTACAAGTGATAGCAAAATTTCTTAAGATGATGATACAACAATTTTCATGGTAATAATAAAATAGGTTATTAGGTAATAGCAAAATGGTTTATATGATGGTAGGAAAATAATTTATAAGGTGGTAATTTACTAGATGATGGTAAAATAGTTTATTACAACAGTAAATAGTTTTTAAAGCGATAGTAAAATAGTTTATAAAATTTTGGTTTATTAAATGATAGTAAGATAATTGTTAATGATTAGTAAAATAGCTTATCATGTGGTAGTGAAATAGTTCATAAAGTGGTTGTACAAATGTTTGAAGGGCTATAATAGTTTAAGGTGTGGTTTGCATAAATATATAGAGAATTAAAGTGAAATCGATGAAGTTTTCACGACACATAAATTTTGATAGATAATTTAAAATCATCCACACAGTACAACGGAATTTAAAAGAAGATACAACCGGAATTTCTAAAGGAAATAGAGTCTATGATAGTTACAACTTAGGTTTTACTAGGTAAGACGGGAAAAATCTCTCTTTAAGCTTCGATCTCATCTTCAATGTTGTTAGGGTCCTGGTCGGTTTCTCCTCCTCCTCCTAAAGCATACACCCTTCCACGTGCTTCACTACTTCCAGCTTGGTTTCCACAGTTTTGATTCTTTAATTCCGGGCAATCACTCATGTAGTGCCATTGATTCCCATATTCAAAGCAAGTGAGGGTTCTTTGGTTGTTAGCACCAGCAAGACTCTTACAGTCTCAGGTCAAGTGACAACCCTCTTGTAGTTTGCGCACTTTGCAGCGCATGGTCCATTGTGGTGATAATTGCACTTGTTGTACAAATATAAGGTTCCAACATACAATTTCTTCTCCTCAGGCCCTGAAGTGTAAGCTCTAGCTACATTTTTCCTCTTGAAAGGCGGTTGTTGATCATGATTGTCTCCTGGGTTATTATCAAGTCTTCTTTTGTTGTCAGCATGTCTCTAAGCATAGGTACGAACCTTCTGGTCCATCAAATCATTTGCCAGCTCGATTGCTTCTTGCATCGTCTTTGGCCTGGCTGACATCACATTTCTCTAAATATTGTCCGGAAGTCTACCAACATATTTCTTCACCTGATCAGATTCTTCAGGAAGCATTCTCCCACACATCAAAGCTAACTCATGAAAACGTTGTGTGTAGCTCACAACATCCGTACCCTTCACCTTCAGATTCCATAATTCAATCTCTAGTTTTATGATTTCACTCCTCGGACAATACTTGTCAGTCATCATTTTGATTAATGTCCTCCATGGCATCCCATAAGCAGCATCATGTCCAACTATCTTAACGTGGGAATTCCACCACATTAGTGCACTACCAAGCAAAGTACAAGTGCCATACATAACTTAGCATTTAACGCTGCAGTTGCTGATATGGAATACATATTCCATCTTTTCAAACCACTAAGTCAACCCTACAACTCCTTCAGTACCTTTGAAGTTAAGGGGTTGATAATTTAAGAACTCTTTGTATGTGCACTCTCGAGCAGTGCGCACGCACAGGTCTTCCATTTCCAGTCCCGAATCATGGCTTCCATCTTCGTTGACATTTCTAGGGTTACTGTTCCGGTTTGTTTCATATTCAGCCAACGCATCAACCACTCTTTGATCTATCAATCGGTTAATAACAGCTTCACTCATATGGGCTTTCTTTGGAGGTATTTTCTTTAAAATCAGAGGAGTAATAAATTAAAATTAGTCTAGTTCTAAAAGTCATACTCCAAAGATGAAATATTGTGCGGTGACAGGTTAAAGTCGTGTTTTAATTAATCGGCGCGACTCTAGGCGATGGATCACAAGATGACGTAGGTGTTTCAATAGTATGGGACAGGTGTTTAAACTCGAAGTTGAAAGGTAAGGTAACTAGTAGGATCGGCGGACCATGACAAGTTTTGATGTTATGTAAAACGGTATTATGCAAAGGAGTTTTAGGACCATCGTGACATTCATAATGTCTTGAGAAATGTTCTAGTATTTTGTAACTAACTTTTATATAAATCAAGTGTAAAATATACACAAGGGAAGGTAAGCACAATATAAGTCATGTAAGCAAGTAGTGTAAGCAAGTAATGTAAGCAAGTAGTGTAAGCAAGTAATGTAAGCAAGTAATGTGTATGCACATGAAAAAAATATTATGTGACGCAATGTTTACGAAAACGGTTATAATCTAGGTAAAATATGCAACCTAGTTTTCTATAACCTTGGCTCTGATACCAATCTGTAACACCCCCAAAAATGTGTCGCAGCGGAAATATGTCCAGGAGCGTTACTTCATAATACAATAGCACAAGATATAAGAGAACGACCTCTAAATGATTCGTTTGAAAAGTAATCTCATTGATTTAATTAAAAAATAACATTTGTCCCAAGGTTTGCATCATAATGAAAGTCCGGAAATAATACAACGAGATTTGATATTTTGAATGTATGTATAAATGCATGAATGTAATCTTGAAAAGTCTAGACTCCAATGCACATCACTTACGTCAAGCATCTTATTCACCTGATAAATACATGCTTAAAAGTGTCAACATAAAGTTGGTGAGTTCATAGGTTTATATAAGTATAAATGTTGGACCGTAATGCTTAAAGTGTGTATTGTTTTGTATAGAATATCCAAAGGAGTGATTACGATTACACTAAGCTCATGACACCGAGGCTACGACTTGTATGTATGCCAATCTTTTCAGGCACTGTAAGTGTTCATGTGATTGCGGTAACATTCAAAATTCGACATAGTATACGTTTGTTGGTCATGTTTGGCACCTTTATCTTGGACGAGGATGTCAACCCCAATAGATCTATTTATAACACTCGCGCTTACACATAGTAATTAATAACTCATGCTACTTAGGCTAATCCGTAATCATTCGAATGAAAGTAAGGTTTTTGCGTCCATAAGTGAAAACAAGCAATGTATCTCACCTCAAGATTTGTAAAGTAATTGTAAACAAGTTAAAGCAGGGCTATAAACTCACCTCAAACAAATGATAATATCGGGAAAAGAATAATGAGCACGGAAAACGATGCACGAAACCTTAACCGTAACCTAATAAATTAAGTCACTTTAAGAAAATGCAATGCGTACATATGAATATGAATTACACAATGCGATGCCACTTATATATACTCGTAGTGAGGTGTTTATAAAATTATATATGTTAAAAGTTAAGAAAAAAGATTTTTAATGCTTAAACCAAAAGTAAACTAAAAACTAGTTTTACTTAGTCATAATCCTAAATTAAATTGAGCGTATCTAACTCATTTCAAAGCCGATTTTCTTGGGGAAACTCCCTAGACGAAGCTAAACATGTCTACTGTCATTTTTTCAAGGCCCTGATTCCATTTCATAACCTTTAGGTGTCGATTTATGCAAAAACATTTTAGGATCTGCTCAAGACATTTTTTAGAAAACTTGGGTCGTAAATTGGCTATATCCCTCTCGTTTTCCTATAAAATCGCGTGTTTCTAGAATCTAAAATTATCCACAATGAATCTAGTTTTCAAATAAGCAAGACGTTCGACTCACTTCATTACCAATTAAACGTTACAACCAAAATGGTGCACTACTGTCCCTAAAGACAGAAACTTTATCTTTCGGTAAACGGACCATATCTCCTTCGTTACTAATCGTCACATGTTCACTCAACTCTCAGATTCTAAATTAAAGAGTCCTCTACAAATGTTTGAACTGGCTCAAATACCCAAAATGCACCTAACATTGTGATTTTTACAAATGAAATCTGGTACTTAGAATCTTGTCGGTATTAACTAACTTCTCCCGTAAGATTTATTAACTATAGTAAACGGCCTTTAAAAATTCCGAAAAAATAAGGAACATCCCAAGACATATATGTAAGTGTACCAAGAGTGGCTAAGACCAAAAACACGTTTAGATTGGTTATAAAAATTCGAACTTAGGTTTGAACATAAAGAGCAGAATCTGAGTTTTTAAAAATAAGCTTTTCATTAACTTTTTCAACACCACAAGTATATATAAGTCCTAATATAAACATAGCATGCATTATATATGTAAATATAAGTATGAAAATGAGGTTTGTATACTTACTTGATGATGAGAGTGTTTAGTGCAAATGAATACAAGAAGAACCTTAAACAACCGAAAAACAAGAACAAAACCCTAACTAGATTTTAACCCAAGCTTAATTTCCTTGTAAGAACACCAAATAAACTTTGAAAAATCTAAGACTGAGGGTTGTTACTGCCATGTAAATAAGTGAGAGAAAGAGGAGATTTTGAGTGCGAAGTGGTTATGAAGAGTACTTGTTAAGGAACCTTGACTTTAAAATGTAAATGGGGTATGTTCAAACCCTTATTTAGTGTTCACACGGTTTTGTAAGTCCCAACTAGGAAAATGCTGCTCTTGTGATTCATTATGTGGCGTGGGATAAGGGAGAAACAAGATATAGCAAGCATAACTTTACCTTTAAACATAAGATGGTAATTTGGTGTTTCAAAATGAGAAAGTGAGATGTTTGTTTGCCATTTTAAGGGGGTGTTAGGTACAAATAGAGGGGGAGCTGGTTATGGGTGTTTAGGGGGAGGAATTTTTATCAAATTTTAAGGCTATAATTATGTATATACATAAGTATAGAAGGGTGGTGAAGTTTACATGCACGCATGTAAGTTTAAAATGTGAAACACGAGTGTTTTACGTAAAACTTGGAAAATAAAACATGTAGTCTTATCAATTATATTTATAAAAATCATATAACACATAATTAATATAAACCTAACTTTGTTTATTTCCATTTTACGTCTAAAGTTGTTTTTCAGTTTACGCGATTTAACTTCACGGTTATAATTAGAAGTAAACACGTAATTGTTCAAAGTAAATAGTTTTGAGTTTATTGACGTAGAATGACCTGAAAAATATGAATTGTCACAATAAAGTTTCTATGATCTAATCTTGGATGCAAATATATGAGTTAAGAGTTTTTGGTTCATCTTAATAAGTGTGGGATTGTCTTACAATTCACTCCTCTATATACGTCATAACATAATGGTGTATCTGAAAGGAGAAATCAAACCTTGCTTGACATGGTTTAATCAATGATGAATCAAACAACTTTACCAATGTCCTTTTAAGATTACGCTCTTGAGTCTACCACATACATTCTCAATATGGTTCCATTTACGAAGGTTGAAAAGATACCATATGAATTATGGCATAGGAAAATCCTTAATTTGTCTTACTTTAAGGTCTAGGGTTGTGAGGCACTTATAAAGCGTGACACACCTAACAAACTTGAACCTAAATTTGTTAAGTGTATCTTTGTAGGATACCCAATGAAAACGATGGGTTACTACTTCTACTACTCACCCGGGCATAAAATTATTGTTGCTCTAAATGTTGAGTTTTTTGAGAATAGTCACATCTCACAAGAAGCAAGTGGGAGTCATGAAGATCTTGAAATAATTCAAGATGAAGATACGCATCCTTCTAAAAAACACTTACATGCAACATCCGGTGCTTAAAATATTTTTATTTTTTTGTGACATTATCACGGTATAATCCTTTTCTATATAGATGTTTTTCAAAGAAAAAAATATTTCATGATTATATTTTTATTTCAATTCTCTGGCGCAACTAAACAGTAAAATTCAATAAATTTTTCCATCAGTTTCTAAATCAATTTCATTTCTCTAAATTTTTATTCTCCGTTTCATTTCTAATATATGAAATTCTCTCTACAAAACGTGTTTGTAGTCTTTGTTAATTGAGAATTAAAGCTTCTTTGTTTCCTATAAGAGAATAATTAAACCATCTATATTAAATTATTTAATTTAGCAAACAACCCCTAAGCCTTGACCCACAACTACTTCGTTAGAAATGTACACACATATTTTGAAATGTGCCGCTAGGCCAATGGCCCGTTGATCCAAGTCAAATTTTAATACTTTTTAGACGTAAGAAAGAGGTACAATAATTAAGAGTTATAGTCATACGTTACATACGTACTTTTTAAATGTCTCGTTACGATAAGTGTGTTAAAAACTACTTGTATGATATCTGAACTTTTAAATTCGTTATAATATAGTACAAAGAAACTTGTTTTACTAGCAAAAGTTAACGAGTTACACATGGCGCTTAGGTGGCACTCATTTAGCGATTCTTCATCCATAGTCTTTGCTAGAGATGGTAGATCTTGGGTAGCATCAAGGTTTGATGGCGTAGAAAGGCCATCGGGAATGGTCTCAAAGCAAAAGGAAGGCAAGCCACGTAGGGAGTCGGACCCTCGTGACCTAAGGTGGCGTTGGTGGTTATATTCGGTGTTGACGAAAGTGATATGGAAGCCTTTAGAATGAAGGATTTTGGCAAGCTTCAGCATGGGATTGATGTGGCCTTGTGCACGGGCTGGCATTCAAAGTGCATGTGGCTTATTTTCTTGCTTTGAATCCATGAAGAAAGTCTATCAATCTCGTTTCACTAGACTGAAATATAAATATTCGTTCAACCATTGTTTTATAGGCTAAGGCTAAACGTATAGGGCTGACCTACTTTGCTTATCTCATACGGCAGAAAATCTCGATCCATGTGTCGTTACATGTTTATTGTTGGGTCATGTGTTTACACACCACCCACACCACTTATTGACAAGACAAGATAATTTTTAATGTTTTTTTATTCTGTATATTTTGTTTTCTACTATTTTGACTTTATAGTTTCTGTTTCATATTTTCTTTTGACAGTTTTACTTATTTTATTAACAGAACAAAGACAATTTTTATAGTATTCTGCTCCGTGTTTTTTGTGTTTTAATTCTTTTGACTTATCAAACTTTATAATTTATGTTACGTTTTATTTTATTTTGCAGTTTTATAATAAAAACAAAACTATAAAAATAAAAAATAAATAAATAAATTTTTGGTGGTGTGTGGATCCTGTTTTGGTGGTGTGCCAACTCAACATGCCTTATTGTTTTAATCTTAAGCAATAATTGTTGGATGCACTATTTCCGAGGAAGAAGCCAAAACATAATAAGCAAATAAGTAAATGTTATCTAATATTCACGGATTGTGTATACTACGGGGGTGTTTGGGTAAGCTTATATGATTGGCTTATGAGTTTATTGGCTTATATATCTCATATAAGCCCAAACTAAGTGTTTGGCTAAGCTTATATGAGTGGGCTTATGAGCTTAGATAAGAGGGTTTTAATATGCCACAAAAGTGTGGCTTTTTAAAATGCGTTGGGCTTATATAACATGTTACATTATAAATTACAAATTTACCCTTAATTATAATTAATTTAACATTAATATTTTTCAACTCATGTCTCTTATAGTCATTTACCACTTTTAAAATAAACCAAACATTTGAAGTTATAAATTTACTAAATATAAGCTAATCCAAACACTCAACGTGGGCTTATAAGCTTACGATATATAAGCCATAAGTCACTTATATAACATAAGCCTAAGCCCAACTCATAAGCTTAGCCAAACACCCCCTATATGAGGTCCTAGTTCACCGTTATGTATAGACAAAATAAGCAGATTAAGTTTCCTGTGTAAAAATCTTGAATACCATATCCTATCATAGTATTGTGATATGATAGCACTAAGAAGGCATTTGGTTTGTTATTGAGATTGTAGGTATTGGTTTGATTAGATGGGTGGAATGAAATTGATATTAAACTTTGATATAATTTCAATAATATTGTTTGGTTGGGTAAATGGATATTGGTATCATCTATCTTAAAAAAAATAAAAAAAAATGTGTTTCATTTTAACATGTGGTTCAAGCTGGAAAAAATAAAAGATGAGTCCTATAAAAATACATTAATTCACAAATAAGACAAAAATATTAGTATTTTAAAACAATTGATGGAATAGTTTGTGTATACCACCCCCTTATATGGTTTGAGAAAACCCTCATATAATGGTTCCCATCGAGTTTCCAAACACTCATACCATCAATCCAAACATTTATGATGTGACATTAAATGGTTGTTTGTTTGAGTTATTTAAAGATCAAGTAATAGAATGAAAGAATCAAACCCTAGATAACTAAACCCAATTATAGCGCAAAATGGGGTTTTGGTTTTGAAAGACTTAGGGTTTAGGATTAAATTTGGATATGCAGGAATTTGATATGGATTGGTATTTTGCTAGTATTTGATTTATAACGTAAGTTTATGGATTTGTATTTGATTTATATATTATTTATTACATAAATATATATATAATTTAAAATTAAAATTTGTTATTATAAAACTATTAAAAAAGAAATGAATTACAAATGAGTGGTGAATAGGAAGGAATGCCCCACTTATTTCAAAGTTATACATGGAAACAGAAGACGTTGCTGGGTTTTGAAGATAGCATATTTTAGACTTTCATCCCCATAACTGGGGCCCACACTCTTAAACCAAACAATTGAAATTAACCATCATGTTTGATCTTTGATGGAACACCATCAACCAAACGGACCCTTAAGAATAATTTTAGACCACATGTTTTATTCATTATTTATTTTTTTCTTGATATTTTATTAAATAATTATACATAAATTTCAAATCAACTTATAAAATATTAATATATTAAAATAATTATATATTTTTTCTCTTCTACTTTTCTTTCAAACATTTCCTAAATCCGATTCTAATTCCAAGCCTATCTACAAACCAAACGCACCCTTAGTATGATTTTTATACTCATTCTTCATACCTCACACCCATAAACCAAACGGACCCTAAGAAATGAAACTCCACATGAACTTAAAACAAAAAACTCAAGTAAACTAAAATTTGATTCTGGTGCAAGGCTGTCAAGATCGCGAGTAAACTCGTTAGATCGTACGGTCTTACGTGCTCACTAGCTAAAATCGTGTAGGATCGTTATAGGATCGCATGTGAGGTAGGATCGTAAGTAAGATCATGAGATCGAAAGTAAGATCGTAGGATCGGCTCTCGATCCGATATTACTAATTTGATGACTTATCTTATTATTTTATATCAAAACCTTATATAAGACTTGTATTTTTTCTTCCTTGCTATTTGTTACTATATACTAATATATTTTGGTTCTAATGTCTTTTATAAGATTTATATTTTTCTACCATACAAAGTCGTGATGAATACTCCAAAAAAGAATCGAAATTTTATTTGATTGTGGGAAATGAAGTTACCGAAACATTTAAAATATATTAACTTTTTATGTTTTGAATTTTTGGCATGTTTACGTCTTATGTTTTTGTTTTTCCTATCTCACTAAATTGTTTATTTAGCTATGAAAACTTAAACAAATTAAATTATTTCACTATTATTATTATCATGGTGTTCAAATGTCAAAAAATTTCTTACGCCATCTTATAATTATCTTATAATTCGTGTTTGATATTAAATAGATATGTATAAATGTATATTGGTATGATCCGTCAACGTCTATTAGCAAGACAAGACACTTGAGTGAGATCTTACGATCCCGATATTGCAAACACAAAAACGATCCTTGGTAAGATCTCGATCTTGATAGCCTTGTTCCGGTGGCCCAATAGGTCGAATTATACTATCTAACGTTTATTGTACAATAACTATCTTTAATATTTTAAAAGTCTGAATGAACAGTAACATAATAATTTTTTATCTGAATGAACAGTAACTTAACAATTTTTTATCCCTCATAATACACCCACCTTATCACACCTACATTCATTTCACCGCCTTTTCACCTAATTCGTCTCTCACTCTCACCGCTGATCTCACCTAATTCATCTACCTCAGCCCAAGAAACATACACGTCGCTAGCTCGAATGATTTTCGTGTTAGGGCTGTATTGTTCGAGTTGTTGGGTGGTTTGTTGACGTTAGTTTTTCCGACTGTTTTTGGGGTTTACTGACTTCCCAATAAAGTATGTATTTCTATGATTTTAATCTGTAGGTTTATGATATGATTGTTTAATGTTTATGATTCGATTGTTTATGTTTATGATTTGATTGTTTATGTTATCATTTGATTTTTTTAAGTTATGATTCGATTGTTTAGGCTAGGGTTTGGTTAAGAAAGTGTGTTATTTGTTTCAATTTTAGATTTCAGGGGTTAACTGAATTCATTTTCCATTTTGATTTTTCTTATGTTTTTTATGAAGGTATTATGGCGAGGTAAGCTTATTAAGCTTGTAGCCATGATGGACTTTCAATGGCTAATGGAAATTACATAATTT
>BQNB010082419.1:0-29332 GCA_026074375.1 Tanacetum coccineum
TTGTTGTTTCTTCTTTCTTCATTGTTGCATATAAGATTTTGTAATCATCAAATCAGAATTCCCAACAGCCCAACAATCTTCTCCTATTTGATATTACAAAACAATCTTCATGAAAGAAACAATGCTTCCCCTTGACTTAAGATCTCCTTGAACATGCCACCAAAATAATAAGCTGCAATCATGAAGTCTTCTTCCCCTTTTTGTAATCATCCAATAGGGGTCTTGTATAGATATGCAACTTGTGAACACTTCCCCTCAAGTGGTGCATGTAGATGATTAAATATGTGAACAATAAGCTTCCCCTAAAAAGTATATTAACCATCTTTTGAATCTCAAACTCAGTAGGCTCCAAGTAGTGATTAATGATGAATAAAATCAAGTATAACGAAAATTGAATCTCCCAAACTTGTGTCTCATGTCTTGCACTATCCATGTGACGTCAAACTCATACCAAACAGGAAAAAGTATAAGTAGACCGCAACCTCTTGACAAAATCCTCATTTAACCTATAAAATGAGACACTGAGCATAATAACGTAACTCCTTCACATACTAAGTGATAGCAAATGTGAGCATTGAGCACCATAAGAAAAATCACACACTTTTGCTAGATTTTTTGACAAGTCTTCGTCACACAATTGTAAGCACGAACAAGTTATCTTTAAAGTCATAGCCTGTAAAACTATACTTTAAGATATGATAAGACACGCACCTGTGAAACCCAACTACAACATCAAATAAGCTATATTCAACCGTCTTCGTAATCACATCTTTAATAAATCTCTATAACGAGCCATAAAATCAATAAGAATAAACTATTTGAAAAATAGTTCTGTCCGAGATCTAAATCCATCCAAAAACCAAGTACTGTCCGATATCGTTGTGTATGTGTCATCCGATATCTATCAAAGCTGGCAGTACAAACCTCTTTCTTGGACGAAGCGAGCAGTACAAATATTTAAAGTGGGTAGCACACTCCAATCAACCAAACCGTTAGTACCGCTTTACATCCTAGCAGTACTAACACATATACACTTAGCAGCATAAACTTATCTTTGAACTTTAGTACTGGCAGCTTTATTTTTTTTATGAGTAGCACTAACATGAACCATCCAAAGATATATAGTAGCATTAATAATCTGTTGGCAGTATTAAGTGTATCTTGGCAGCACTAATGTTCTTGGCCATCAGTATCAAGTATCAACACAGCAACACTAATAACAACTACTATTGGCATCACTAAGTAATATCCTTGAATATATAGCAGCATTAATATACCTTTGACCAATCCAGTAACACAAAGAAAGAAACTTTTTTATGGTAGTAACATAAAATCCCTTAAAATATTAGGGATTTATAAATTATATCAAATCTTGTTCCCATAATTACGTATCATATCACAACTGCTTCCATATTTCACACAGTCAAACACGTTACCTTCTTTTCTTTATCTATGCCGCCATAAACAAATCTGCTAATAACTAATAGTTATCACCTGCTACATCGTTTACCTGTTGTACATGCCTGAATGTCAAATCTTTCTTCCCAAACCTTTTTGTGACACGTTGTCTGTCACAAGGCCATATTATGCCAATATAAACAGCTCATGATTGTGTTTAAACAATACCACTCGATCCAAGATACATCACCGAACCTGAACACCAGCATTAGATCAAGAGTATAGTAGCGTGTATAGTTTTAGGGTTTCAACCTTCTATCTTTCTAATAGAACCCACAAACTTTTCATTAGAACTCGTACCACGAACGCCATGTGACCGAACATAAAGATTACACCAGCACATGATCGTCTTATCATAGAGACAGAAACCCAAAACCATGGATAGAGTATGCCTCACACAATTGTGTGAAAAGATCGTTTTGAGATAAACAACACAATCATCTCATTCTATCTTCTTGAAAGAAACGTGAAGCAACCGCAATGAAAGATCAACAGCAGATCAGATTAGGGTTTATTGAAAACCCTAATTTTCATTAAATTCGACCCATCTTCCAAAGAACCAGATATTCATCCCTTTTTCTTTAAGAACATGATTTCACAAACCTTGTACATCCTAGATATCGAGAGCCACCCGCTATGATACCTCATGTTGAATCTAAGATCGTTTATCGTTTAGATCTAATCTAGGATAAGAAGCATCAAAGATAAACATTTTCACAGCGGAATAATAACAAAAACAATAGTTTTTCCAAGGTTTTCTTTATTGATCTTTTGCCCCAAGATCAAATGATCCTTAGGGCTAAACTAACTAATACATAAACTAACTAACTATTAGACTCTCATTGGAGAGATCTAACTATGATGGATGATCTAAACCAGACGCATATGACCCTTTATATAGAGGGTTTACAAGAAACATATCTCTTACATAGCAAAGGCTAACTTATTGATCAATTTAAGTCCTTGTTGTTTCCTCTTTCTTCATTTATGCATATGTAGTTTTGTAATCATCAAATCTGAGATCCCAACAATAACTCAATTATGTAGAGTTTAGGATCTAGGACGCGCATGTGGATTTCTCATCACATGTGTATGTATATTTATACTATTTCAATAGTTGCGATGCACGCACTATTCGATCGTATCTTATGATATAATAACTAGGCAACATAAATTATAGGTCGCAGTTGAGTTTGTTGTTGAGACGACTTTGGATTGTTTCGGCTATTTTGATCTTCAGCTTAGATCAAAGTGAGTTCATAGCCTCGCTTGCTTGACTATTTTTAATTGTCTTTAAAAACCACGAGAGGGGGTTACAATGTTTGTTTGAAAAATGAACACAAGTAACGTGATGTGTACTTGTTGTTGCTTGTTTTGAAAAGTGAACGCAATGTGTTTTGATGCGTGATATGATTCCATGTTGTGAGTTTATGCCTTTGACTGTGTACTCGTTAATTACCGAGGAGGTAAACACTGAATGCATTAAATAGATCTATTGGGTTTGACAACCCTGTCCGGGGTATGAATCCTAATGTGAACACCCTGTAACAAACATTTTGTATTGAGAAGGGGGTGGTGGCATACTACCCGGTCACACTTATTTATCTAAAATGATAAATGTGTTAAGGTTCGGTACACGGGCTCATACAAGATGGAAATGTTGTGTGGCTTGCCTAGCTAGCAGTCATACGTGTTTTATGGAACCAAAGATTGCGTTCTGATTGTTGTTTGTAAACTCTATGAATTCACTCAACGTTTTGTTGACGTTTTAAGCATGTATCTCAGGTATTGGTGCTATTGATGGCTTGGATAGGACGGAACACGGATATCAAAGACTGTGTCTCGGTGAAATGTTTGTTTATTTATACAAAAGGATGCTTTGGTTAAGAAGTCGTATCATGACTTTTTGAAATGAAGTTTTTAAGTTAATTTGGGACATTGTAACTCTGATGTTCTTCGTATAAATAAAATAAATTTTGTTTTACAAACGTATCATTTGAACGTTTACTGGGACTCGTGTGCATGTATTATGAAGTAGCACTCCAAATGTTGTATTTTGCTGCGTATCGTATTTTGGGGGTGTTACAACGTCACGATTTACACGCGACGCCGTCACCACGACACTTGTGACGGGGTCAGGATATTCCTGACGACGTCAAACGCCCAGTTACAGGAAAACTCAAAAATTTTAAGTATTTTTGAAAATAAAACTTGTACAACGCTTAAGAAAGTTGTAATTATTTTACAAACCTGCAAAACCATGAGTTTAACAATTTTCTCATCCTATCTTTATTGCTTTCATAGAGTCTAAATTTAGTTAATGAGGTTGTATTTATTATTCACCCGTGGATTTTATGCTTGGTGTAGTTGTCTTTGTCTTTGATTACAGGTTATATTTGACGAGAAGAAGCTTTGAAGTTCTTAGGAAGTTTCATTAGATGACTGTTGGAGGACGATTTAACCAGTTATCGCATGTTTCTTCTCCATTATTGAGCAAACCAGGGGAGTACTAGTTTCTTTTACTTGTTTTCTTTTCCCTTTAATTCATTTTTACGGGTACTTTTATAGAACATTAGGGACAATGTTCAACTTAAGTGTATGGGGGAAATAAGCCTTAGAAACTATTCTTTCATTTGCCATTTGCTTTGTCCTTAAAATAATGGGTAATATATCAAAAAATATGCATAGAGGTAATTTGACCCAAAATTTAAAATTTTTTACACAAACCGGGAAAACACGAGTATTATTTGCGTCTCATGGTATGAATTATATTTACTAGCACAAAAACACTCAAATTCCACACCAATGTGAGGTTTGCACTTAGAATATTATACCTTTTGCTTGTTTGAGTTTAAGGACTTGAGCAATCATGTGTGTCTACTTCCGTCGTTACGGTATGTGTATTGCGTGGTTTTGTCACCTTTTCTGGAACTTTTGGTACTCGGTTACTTATAGGAAATTATGATAGTGTACCGGTAGTATATTAAATTCTAGAACTTGTTATTGTGATGCATCCCGAGACCGCATAGTAAATGTTAGGATTTGCTTGATAAGATGCATTAGGATTAACCCATGTTTTAAACCTGTAATCATTATGATGGTCACATTGATCATATAACTATCCCACACCTTTGCCATGCACTCATTTTAGTGTAGGATACCCCTAGTATAACCCTCCGAGCCTATCCTTTTTCATGGTTGATAAGGTGTCATTTTATACACTTTTTCAGGGTCGTTTAACCCCTAAAATTGTGTGTTTATGCCCAAAATAGGTACTTAATCGTTCCTTTTTAGGTATTTCTCATTTGGAAGATATTTGGATGAATTATATGTGACTTGGGCTCATTTGGAGAAGAAACGGACAAGACTACGGACCAACACCAAGACTCTTGAAGATTTGTGTTCATAGAGCCTAGAGACGGTGTCATATGCAATACTAGACGCCATCGGCAACTCATCAAGTGACGGCGTCACACATTTCAAGACGGCGTCAGCTCGCACCGACTCGAACGCAGATCTAGAAGATTCATTTTTTAACGGCGTCACGATTAAAAAATGCGACGCCGTCGCGTCGATTTTCTTATATATACAAACCCGAATTTAGGGTTTTTAGTGTGTAACTTTAGAATAAAAAGAGGGTACGAAACCCTAGTTCGTTTAGCAACTGTAGGAGACGATTTTAGGGCCTAAAAACCCTATTGTACCTCTTCCAATTCATGTTTTAATCAAGTAAGGTTTACTTAATCATTCAATATGTCTATGTGTTGTTTGATCTATTATTCTTGCTTTATCTTTAACATGCTTGGCTAAACCTATTATTGTGTTTATTTATGATTATATGAAACTTTGAATGTAGATCTTAGTGATGTTGCTTCTTGTGATGGATGTGCACGTTAGGTCTTAGAAAACTAGCTTTCTGTCTATAATCATTGTTGATATGTCTAGTGAAACGATGATTATGTAGAAATGGATACCATCGGTTAACAGGTCTTCTTACTAACCTTGCCCTCCTAATATGGTTTGGATCCACTTTTTAATGTATTTTACATGCCCTTAGTAAAATACTAGGGCGTGTAATAGTCTTCATATACCTTGCATGTGCGTTGCTCTAGCGAAATGCTAAGTAGACGGCGGGTGTTTCGTGTAATTCGTTTATGCTTTTGGAATAGTTACACGATCTTTCATAAGGGTGACATTTGGGCAACTACACTAGGAGAAGCAGAAGGAAAGCAATCTTGGGAGTTAAGTATATACTTGATTAAATAGTCATAATCTTTTATCTTATTGTTATCACATTGGCTTTAGATTTTGATTAGTTTAATTAGCTAAAAACCAACCCACCTAGCATTATTTGTTTACGTGCTTTTCATAAATATAAAAATACAAAAAAGAATCTCCTTTCAACCTTTTGAATTCTGTTAGACCGTGAATCAGCCTTCCCTACCGATTACCCGATCGGTGATCGATAAACAACCCCGAGTCTTTCCTATACTACACTACAATGATTAGGTGCACTGTCTAGGGAGTTGTAAAACTTCTCGTGTAGAAGTCCTTAACCTTATTGGGCCCAAACCCAAACCCAATGGGCCCAATACAAACAAAAGCCCAAAATCCTTTTTTACAAAACTTTAGGGACTAAAGTTGTCATTTTTAAAAGTGTTTTATAAAAGAAAAATGAAAAATATAAAGAAAAGGGGCCAAAAATGCCAAGTTTTAAAAGTGTTTTATAAAGAGAAAAATAGAGAAATAAAACACAAGGGCTGAAAATGCAAATTACCAAAACCCTTTTAGTTAAAAACAGCAGGGACCATTCTTGCCATAACCCTAAACCTTCTTTAATCTTTTAATTAATAAACCACAAGGACTTAAGCTGCCATTTTCCAAACATGTGTATAACTAAAATTTTCGGGCTAATAGAAATGGACAAAGAATGAAAGGTGAGGGGCCATCTTTGCCTCTTCCCCAAACATATCGTTTAAACCCTGCAACCAACTCCCCTGTACACTCCCCTTCGCGCCAAAACCCAAACCACCTCTCCCCCTGTTTTCACTGCAAAACCACTACCCTAGTGCACTCATAGCTTACCCACACCCTTTCCCACACACCCTAACCCCTTATAACCCTTTCCAGTTAAAAACACTAAACCCCGTAAAACCCCATCAATGGTTGAGATGAAAACAAACCAAAAAGAAGGGCTAGGATTACTTGGATTACTTGCACACTCTCACAACAAGCTCATCCAACACAAAGAGGAGGCTTTGTGCCTCTATAAAAGAAGAGAGACCAAGCCGAGACAAACACACCATTTTTTATGTTTTTTAGCTTAACTTTAAATTCCAAGTATTTCCTTTAATTGTTTAAGTATAACTCAGTTGTTTTTAAAGCTTTAAGTTGTAATCTTTCTGTTTTTAAATAAAAGTTAAGAATTTTTATGATATTGCCATTGTTGAAAATTTGAATTCTCATTTAAGTTCTTCAATTCTGTTTAAGTTGTATAAGAATGTGTTTAAGTTGTTAAAACATTACTTATAATTAACTCTCTCAGCTTCCATTTACATAAAAAACAGAAAAAAAACCTTCTTTATAAATTTAAGGGGGTGTTTGGCTTTGACTGCAAAATGGGTCATTGTGGTTTATTAGTGGGTCAAACATACTCAGCCACTTTTGGCTGAGTGTGTAGGGGAAATCAAGCCATTTAAAACACAATTTTTAGTTTAGAAATAAGTTTTTATACCCCCTCTAAGTTTCTGTCAAATTTTCATTAAGCTCATTTGAGCTTAAGTGCTCAAGCTGCTTAAGCAGCTTAAGCACACCCTCTTGTGCTCATTTTAGTTGTTTCTAGCCATAAAACAACACCCTTATGTCTGTCATTTAACCATAAGCCTAAGTCAAAGTGTGTGTATGCATGTATGTTTTTGAAATTAGCCATCTTTAAGCCCCAAAACCAGCAGGTTTTAATCCACCTTATTAGCTTAGATTTTGGATATAAGCTCAATTCTATCCCATGTTAATCTGTTTGTGGCTTATTTTTAAAATTAAGCTCATATGAGCTTATTGGGATAAGCCAAAAAAAAGGGCCCCTAAGGGCTGTTTGTTTCTCCCCTGGTGCTGAGCACCAAAAGTAGCCCCACATTTCTAGCTTATTTGAAATTAAGCTATAGGTTTTAATTGCTTTTTAACATAGCTTATAGGTAGGCCTATTAGGATTAGCAGCTTATTTCACTTAGTTAGCTTATTAAGATAGCTAAATTATAGCTTAAAAGTTCACTTTTTCTGTTTTTTTTTGCAAACTGTTAGAATAAGCTTACTTAAATTTCAGCTTAACTTAGGGCTTATTTAGTCAACCTAGCTTATCATTAGGCCACCCTTTCCCTAGTAACTTAATCATTTAGGTATCTAGCTTATTGTGTAGCTTAAATCAGAAAAAGAAAAAGAAAATAAGCCCATAAGCTTTTAAGCCTGCTGTCAGCCCAAAAAGCCACTCTTCTGGCTTATTCTTTGAGATTCAGCTTATGTGCTTGTTATGAAAAATGTTCCCTATAAGCCCCTGAATAAGTTTGCTTTTTTAAGTTTTCAAAAATAAGCTGTTGGGACCCACCTTGTAATCGGGGTCCCATAGTGTAAATATATAAACGAATACTAAACCAAATCTCATGTGATTCAGAGTGAAATCACATGATATTCAGAGTGAAATCTCATGAGATTCACTTTGAATCTCATGTGATTTCAGAGTGAATCTCATGAGATTCAAAGTGAATCTCATGGGATTCCAAACAAAAATCACCCTGAATCATCACAAAAATTAAACAAAAAAATAATTTTATTAACTTACAGCTTGTCACCCTGCATAGCAAACAAACTGTTCCCAACAATAAACTCCATCTTTGTAATTTTGGGAACCACGTTTGTCTTCTTGTTCATATACGGGGATAAGACATAAGAAGATGGTTTCACAACTCTTTTTTGGGTAGGCTGTATCTGAGGAATAACCACTTCATTCAATGCTTCCCGTGCCGCCGAATTATCACCAAATAAATCGCCCTGAAAAAAAAGATTTAATTAAAAATAATTTTTTTTACGAAATAGGCAAAAAACTGTAGAGTAAGAATATTACGTGTAAGTACTCAGCAACTATAGAATCACATGCCTCTCCAACTAAATTAACATTTTTATTTAACCATTGCGTAAATTCCTCAGGTGAACTCATGATTACACAATTTTCAACTGTATTTTCAGCTTCTTCAGCTGTATTTACATCAACAACGGTTCCTTGTTTAGTTGGATCGACTGGTTCTGATTCAGTCGGACCGCTATCATTATCAAAATCATCTAAACTGATCTTGTAAAACCAAAACTCTGATTGCTCCCATTTGGATTTTTATCACATTCATTCGCATCGTTTTCATCCACATTTCCATCACCATCATTCGCATCATCATCCCCATCATCCCCATTCCCATCATCATCATCCCCAACATTATTCCCATTTCCATCATCTTCGAATGATATCGGATCTTTAAAAAGATTGAAATACTTTTCATGAAGACCAATAAACTTCCCATCACCAGGATTCTCTAAACGAGCTTTCCTCATATACTCTTCAAGCATTACTCTTTCCGCACAAATTAAGGAAAGTTTTTCTTCAGCTTTTTTAAAGAAATCCTGTATTTCACCAAAATTATAAATGTAGTTAGACAAGAGATCAGATAGGAGACTTCATATAAAATCACATCAGACAGGATCTCATGAGATTCACCTTTTATGAGATTCATAGTGAATCTCATGAGATTCACTCTCAATCTCATGTGATTCACTATGAATCTCATGAGATTCATAGTGAATCTCATGAGATTAACTCTTAATCTCATGAGATTCTTTTGTTCTCTTGAGATTAATGATTGAATCTCATGAGATCAGACATAATCTCATGTGATTCATGTGACTGAATCTCATGAGATTTAAGTGGAATCTCATGAGATTCTACTTGAATCTCATGAGATTCCATTGAGATTCCACTTAAATCTCATGAGATTCCATTTGAATCTCATGAGATTCCACTTAAATCTCACGAGATTCCATTTGAATCTCATGTGATTCACTCAGAATCTCATGAGATTCAAATGTGATATTATTATGAATCTAAAACACATACCTCTTTCTCAGAATTTTCTGCAGAAACAATAAATCCTTCAGCTTCTTCCATCTCAGCTTTGGTCCAGTCAGAATTAATAGGTAAAAGCCCAACCACACGCTTTTTAAGTTCAAGCTCTTGCCTTTGTTTCATTAAGTATGATGTCCAACTTTTAATAGCTGGCCGTGTGCGGACAACCGGAACACTTTCGAAATTGGTTGAGTCTAGATATAAAAGCTGATAAGAAAAGAAAAAAACAAATTTTAGCTAAATTTAGAAACATGAAAAAGAACATTTAGTGGAAATTAGAAACTTACAATAAGGAACGTTAATGGACCGAGGTAATTATTAGTTCCATTCGAGAGTTTACTATCTCGAAGACAGTCATAAACATATCCACACCAATCAATCTGAGAAATCACTGTAACTTCCCGAAGGCGTTTAACAACATCCAGACAAATCTCACCTTTCAACCCATCAGCCTTACACATTATGTTAGTAAACAAAGTAAGAAAATTAACTTTAAAAAGAAAGTCAATTTCTTTAGAACCTCCAATATCCGAGCAATATCATTAACTCGGATTTGCTTCAATTCTTTAGGAGAAAATTGAGCAGCCCACTTCTTTTCAAACTCATCACCAGTTTCTCTTTCAACCAAATTAAATAAAGAATGTCCTCCAACCAGAATACCTAACATATCATGGATTTTTTAATGGGTTACCTCAATTTGATCACTAGTATCGAAGCTCAACTTGTAGTTTTTGAACCGGGACACAACAAACCGTCCCAACTTCATTGGGAGTTTATCTATGGTGACATAGTTTAATGAACTAAACCTTATATCCTTCAAAAATCGCAACATCTCAACATTTGAATTTCGGATGGCAGAAAAAAGGGATACAGGAGTGTTCCTTGCATGAAAAGCTGGAAATTTGGAAAGATACTCTTGATATGCAGCTTCTTCAGCCGTTAGTTGTTTCTCTTTATTCTTACCTTTCTTGCTCTCATCGTCAGATTCTTCTTTCTTGACATTCTTCGTAAATTTTTTCTTACCTTTTTTTTGCACACTCTCCTCGTCAGATTCTTCTCTCTTTACCTTCTTTTTTAATTGACTGATCAATTGCTTAATAACTTGTGAATCAATAGAAGAATCAGAAGCATCGGAACCACTCGTCTTCCTCTTCAAACCAGCCTTCAACTTCTTTTGTTTTCGATCAGTTTCTTTTTACTATGCTCTTCTTCATCAGCAAAATTTGAATCAGAATTCGGACCACCCTTCCTTTTTCTCTTCACCAACTCAGAAGCCTTAGACTTTGGCTTATCTTTCGAAACAACATTCAATTTCTTCTCCTTTTGAAACAAAGCCTATAGTTGATCAAATTCAGTACTATAGTTAATCACTTGAGGTTAATTTATATAAATTAATGATCCATAATAGAATCATATGAGATTAACTAAAATCAAATGAGACTACATAAAAATCTCATGAGATTCTATTATGAATCTCATGAGATTTTGTTGTGAATCTCATGAGATCCAGTTTAAATGAAGTGTAAAATAACTTGAAATAACAAATAAAACAAACCTCTTTCTCGGAACTTTCTTTTCTATTGTACTTACGCACAACAACAAATGACACACTACCCTTTGGTTTGTCTTTCGCAACAACACCCAACACCTTGTCATTAACACCTTCTCTATTGTCCTTATTCATGACAACAGGTGACACACTAACATTTGGTTTGTCTTTTGCAACACTCTCCTTGACCACCTTAGCCGGATCATCTTGGACAACATCCTTAGCCACATCAACCTTGTCTGCAACTACATTCTTATCTGCAACTACATTAGACAATTTCACGACATCAGCCTTATGCTTATCAATCTTAATCACATCAGTCTAATGTACTATAGTTAATAACATGAGGTTATGCTTATCAGTCTTATATAAATAAATGAACCATAATAGAATCTTATGATTCTACACTGAATCTCATGGGATTCTGTTGTAAATCTCATAAGATTCTATTGTAATTCTCATGAGATTCAGACGTTCATTTATTTATATAAGCTAACCTCATATGAATAACCAAAGTGATTCAGTTTAAATGAAGTGTAAAATAATTTGGAAAAACAAATTACTTTTACCAACATCAGGCACCGAATTCTCAACATCAGGCGCATTCTCAAGTTGTGTCAGCACACTCTGAATAACCACCTTAGCCGGATCATCTTAGACAACATCAACATTACCAGTAGACAGCACACTCTCCTTAGACACCTTGTCATTAACAACATCAGGCGCAATCACAAGTTGTGTTAGTACATTAGTTTTAGTAACTGATAGCACACTCGCCTTGTCTACAAGAGCCTCTTTATCAACACTACTTTTAACGACATCAGCCTTAGCCACCGGAACATTACTTTTACCAAGAGACAGCTTATTGATCACACTGGCCGGCTTTCCCTTCACACTACGACTATACCTTAAAGGATCCTTTACAACAGCCGCTAGCTTTTGGTTCACAATAACCGGATTTTCCTTCACAATATCTGCATCTTCTGTCATAATAGCCAACTTTACATTATCATTCAAAACTTCATTAGTAACCGGATTAAATTGAGTTATCGGCGTTGGGTTGAAAAGCCTTTCACTCATGGGGACCCGCCCTTTCCTAGGAGAAAATAACCTTTGACGTTTCTTAGGAGAATCACTTTTACCTTTCTTATGAGAAACAAGACCCCTCCGTCCCTTAACACATAACATTAAACAAAAAAAATATAAAAAAACCGTTAGTAAACAAAAAAAAATTACAAACTTCTGCATATTTCGTTAAGAAATCAGTAACAAATTCCCTAATTTAGAACACTCAAAAGCTCAAAACATATTAAATGAGACGAAAACAGAAGCCGAAACAAACAAACATCCATAAGCTTATACGAGACAAAAAGTTTCAAAATAAGACACAAAAAATACCTTATGGAACATAAACTGAAAACCACATAAGTCATAAGTATATGAACTAATGAGCTTATAACAATCACATGAGATTCACACACAGAATCTCATGAGATTCACAGCAGAATTACCAAACCCTTGGTTTAAACTAGTCTCGAAAACCTTTTTCGCCAACTCAATATTCCCTAACCTTCCTAACACACTAATAACCGAACTCGCTCACTTTTCGCCTTTCGCGACCCACAGCAAATTCAAAACACTGTATTGCCATAGAATACTCATTTCGATTAACTAACTCCCTTAACAAAAACATAATCATCACAACCACATAATAAGCACTATCATCTATCTAAAACACAATAGCCCTAAAAACACAAATAAGCACAAAAAATAAGCAACAAACGAAAAAAAAAGAAAAAACTTACTTTGTTGACCGGAATGAGGCAAACCAGATGATTCGGGCAACTTATCCTCATTTGATAGTCGGATTTCTTCTCGTATGTCCATTTAAATGCTTATTTTGATCGATGGTGGTGTTGGTTTCACGATGGCGCTGATGTTAGGGTTTCGAGTATGATGATGGTGGTGATGGTGGCGCTGTGTTCCAATGATGGTGGTGATGTGTTCCGATGGTGATAGTAGGGTTCCGATGGTGATGTTTTAGGGTTATGATGGTGATGGTGATGGTGGTGATGTGTTTCGATGGTGATGTTTTAGGGTTCCGATGGTGATGGTGGTGATGTGTTAGGGTTCCGATTAGGGAGGGTGGGTGTGTGTGTTGTGTGTGTGTTTTATGTTAAATGAAAATGAGATGAAATGAAAAACAGGCGGGATTTGATTTTGATGGTCATTGTTTCAACACCACCGTTGGATCATTTTTATAATTAAAAAAAATGAATGGTCAGGATGCATCTATATGTTTTTTTTTGACCTTGTTCCTTGTGGAACTTTTGTCAACCCCCTAAATCATGTGTTTATGCCCAAAATAGGTACTTAATCGTTCCTTTTCAGGTATTTTGCATTTGGAAGGAATTTAAAAGAAATACACGTGACATGGGCTCATTTGGAGAAGAAACGAACAAGACTACGGATCTACACCAACATTGCTCAAGAGTTTCTCTACAGTGGCTGGAGACGGCGTCACAAATACAACGTGACACCGTCACAAAGAAAGATGAAGATGGCGTCAGAGATTTGGCGACGGTTTCATAACATAGCCGACCTAAAGAAACCCTAAAAGATTCTAGATAAAGATGATCATTCAACGTGCGCGCGAAGTACCAGATATTGTTTTAATCCTAACTCATTCATACAAACTCGGATTTTGACGATTCAATTACTCACGCGTTCAGATCGAGAAAATCTACAACCTCACAAAAGATGTCACTGTGACGGCGTCACATGTTATTGGTGACGCCGTCACAAAGGTCGGTTAGGGTTTTGCCTATAAATACAACCTCATAACTTCATTTTTATCAATTGGGTAGGTGTTTTTTCAGCAACTTAAAAGATTTAATTCATTCCATAAACATCTTGTAATGGTTTGATTATCATATCTATCTTAATTCATGTCTTTAATTCCTTTTGTTGATTATGATATATATTTCTTGAGTATGCTTGGCTAATTCATCAAGTATTTATTTGGGATTGCATGAACCTTGTCATTAATTGATTAGATCTTGTTGTTTGTGACATATTCAATGAGTCTAATTGATTATAGTATATAATTCTTGTTTCCTATTGCTTCTTGTTGATGGATGCACGTGGTAGGCTCTAGAAAACCAACTTTTGTCTGTATTAGTGTTGATATGTCTAGGGAAACATGATTGTGTAGAAAGGATACCATCGGGTAACAGTCTTTATACTACCTTGCCCCCTAATATGGTTGATCCACTCTTAAGATATTTCACATGTACTTAGTATACCCCTAGGGGCCTTGTTATAGTCTTCATACTACCTTACTTGCGCGTTGCTCTAGCGAAATACTAAGTAGACGGTGGGTTCGTGTAATCCGTTCATGACCTAGGAAATACTTACGCATTACATCTCAAGTGTGATAAGGCAATAGGTAGAATTGGATAGCTAGCAAGGAGTAGTGCATCCCAAGTGAGTACGCTTCGTTGTATAATTGTTCTTGCCATTAGATTAGAATTAGTAGTTAATTAGATTAAAACAAACCAACTCTCAAACCCATAAGTTTACTTTCTTTCTATAAAACATAAAAATACAAAAATAATATTCCTTTAACCTTTAGACCTTAGTGAAAATTTGATCCGACCTTCACAGTGCTATTCCCCTAGAGAATGATAACAACCCCCGAGCCTTGCCTATACTACACTTCAACGATTAGGTACACTGCCTATGGAGTTGTAAAACTTCTTGTAGAAGTCTTACGACGACCACATCAGTTAAGCCCAAAGGATGACCATAATCTTAATCATTAAGCGGTATTTGCAAATTACATACTTAGTTAACTAATATTTCTGTCCAAAGGTGATTATTTGTTAATTAAGTTTGCATAATTTAATAAAGAAGTTATTAGTGTGTTGTTAATGGAACCAACGAGAAGTTAACAATTTCATCAAACTTCTTTTGTGAATCTAATTTTATGATGTGATTATATTTCAATAACTAACATTTGTCTTATGGTCAGTTATACTTTTATCTTAATAAATTGATATAGTTCTCATTTTGAATAGTCCCTTATGTACATATATACAATTCATTTGCTTAGATAACCACTATAAGTTTCTTATAACCATTAAAGGTTAAAAACATGATTAAAAAAGGGACGGAATAATGTATTATATGGTCATAAAGTTCAACATGCATTATGATACGGTCATCTCATACCTCATACGGTAAGATAAAATAACCGATCAACGAGGATATATTGGCCACAAAACAAAAAAGATATATTTAACGTTTTATTTAGTTATTATTTATTTATTTATTATATTTATTTTAATTGTTATTATTTAAATATTAAATTAATAATAATAATTTTTTTTATATTATAATATTATTGAATTTTATAATTATAAATTATTATTATATTATTTTATCTGTTAATTATTATATAAATAATATTTTATTATTTGTTAATATATTATTATTATTATTATTTTTATGATATTATAGTTTTATTTATTTTTTATATTCATTATTTATTATTATTTATTATTTATTTATTATATTTATTTATAAATTATATTATATATTATATATTATTTATAAAAATAATCTTTTTATTTATTATTATTTGTTTATTTTATTTATTTTTTCTATTTAATCTTTTTAAACAGGAAAAAAAAAATTGCGTGATTAAATTCTTTTTCATTACTCGTGACTAAAAGGCTACCAAACGGTGAAATTCAATAAACTATCTCTTTTGATTTCATTTTTAAGAAATCTAATTCTTTGCTTCATTTCTAATCTCTGAAATTCTCTTACATGTTTGGTACAAGGAGTTCAAGATAAAGAAGTTTTCACCTCTACGAGAGCTCACACAAACACGTCAACAAGCACGTCTAGATGCTAGTCTTAAACCCCACGTCACTAACAACAAGTATTATACTTGCTTGGATCAAAACCTCACTCGAACAACCCTTGTTACAGATTTACCGAAAACCAATGAAACCCTAATTAGGGTTTATGTCAATTTCGGTAATACCCGAAAAACAACAAAACCGAAAACTATTTTTCCTTTCTTGCTGCTTCGTGATCCAGAACCAAAACCAAACATGCCCTTGTTACTGCTTAGTACCAATGGAGAACCAATCTACACCGAAACCCTTTAAGGGCATGACAAGCTCGAACAAGGAGAGGACAAGATCCGAAAATCAAATTAACCTAGAAAAGGTTAAATATAATCGGTTGTTTTGTATAAAGGGGAAGGAAAGGAAATTTCTGTGTTTTGTTGAAGTGTATCCTCCGTCTTATGAGCTAGGGGTGAGGGGTATTTATACTCCTCAAGCCCTACTCATGATAAGATTAGGAAACTTGAAGTTTTACCATTATCACAACACTTCAAGGCTTATCACATTACTTCCTTCCTTCTTATCTTCACATCCAACGAACCTAGACACCCTCCTAGAACCTTCCAAGTGGCCGGCTACCATTTAGACAGCCATAGGTTCTTGTTTTGGTCGTATTTGGTCCTTTGGTTCATAGTTAGAAACGTAACGTGAAGTTAAACGCACTTTATGTGTTTAACGTGTGTGCCCCCAATAGGCTCACACATTTCTAATCGTATTGAGCTAATCCAACTATCACATAATCCAACACGAAACCCATACCCATTGGATTTATAAGAACGTACCAAACGCACATTAAATATCTTTAAATCTCATTATCAGTCTACAAAAAGTAATAAGAAAAAACCCGACCCATTAATAACTCAAGTCGGATAAAGAAAACCAGAGCGTAACGTTAATATTTTATTCATATAAATATCACAAATTTTCGACCCTTAGATCAATTTTCAAATTATTCACACACTAGCATCATCTTCCCAAATATAAAATCAAACCCTAATTCATCAAATTCTTCATCAATCTGCAATCATATTCAAATCCAAAAGATTCCCATTGCTCCAAATCACTTAATCTTCAATACCCATTAACAGAATCGCGTAATCTTATCTAACTAGTGAGCACGACCCCGAAACCCCAGTTTCTTTCTTTGAGGCATTCTATCGAACACTTGGTGTGCAGTATGGGAAAACGCAGAGTTTCATCAGGTGATAATGGTAAAGATCGAGAAGATTCATGGAAAAACATGTTTAAAAGCCTTCTTGATATGATACGAAAACAATAGCTGCAGATTGAGTCGTTTGTTAAAGAACGGAAGTCGCTTGAGAAAAGAATAAAGTCGCAGCATGAGCGGGTGGGCTTTCGATGTTAAGTTGTTACAATATCATATTTCTCAGGTGAGAGAGGTTTCGTTTATTGGGGTTTTATGTTTTTCGGGTGTTTTTATTGATTATGAGTTTTTTTTTTTATAGATGAAAAGAGACATGAAGATAAAAGATATGGTTCGGTTTGTCGATACTGCAAAGGCGAATATGATCATATCTATGAAGCAGAAGGAAACAAAAATAAACAAACGAAAATTCGGTTAGTCGTTATTTACACTGTATTTTTACCGAGTTACGTGTTTTATTAGTATATCTTAGGCGTTATATGGTCAAAATTAATAATTAGCTTGAAAGGAAACCTGTTGAACTTGGGTTGAATGGGATACATATAAAAGGTGACCTAACCGTATGTTATTACTAATAGAGCTTTTTCAATCAAGTATTAGATTAAAACTTTTTAGAAAAGAGGTGTTGCGGAGAAAGTATCCATTCTGGCCCGGCCCATTTTGACAAAAAATTGCTGTTTAACTTGATACCCCCAATATGTTCTTGAACAGTTTATACTTATTTATATCTACAAGGTCAAACGGGTAGAATAGAAGTATTACCTTAAAAGGTAATGGTTAAAACTTGCCCAAAGCGAATGGTAAAACCTTTTAAACTGTTTTATTTAGATAATTAGGTTATTTCTGTACTGAAATATGATACACTAGTTATGTATAAATACAATTTAGTTTTCTGGAACAAGGTATTTTGGGTAAAAAAGTAACCATTATGATCCTAGCGATTTTGACGAATTAAGGTTAGGGTGGCGAAATTTTTTTTTTTCGGATAATTTTCTTAATAAACACAAAGTGTCAGTATTTTATAGCGTCAACACCAAGTATGTTAAAGGAGAGAAGGTTGAAGAACATTGTCATCAATTATATTTGTACACTGACTTAATGTATTATGTTACTTATGATAGGTTTATCACCCAAGCTCTTATTCAAACATAATTACCGGTATGAGATTATTTGATAACCGATCCTACTTGTGTTCTTCACATTATGTTAAAGGTTTACTATTCTCATTATTGTGCACATTACGAGATCTTATGAGCAAACAACTTATGATGGATCATGTGAATGGTTTTATTTTATTACCATTATGTTTCTTTTTCTATTTATATTCATTATGGCTTATGATAATCATTCTTCAATTAGAAGGGCTAATTGTATAATCGGTAGCGGTCCTGCATTAACTGTGATGCAAGTGATTATGCTGTTTTGCATTAGCAATTTTACTTGATTGTGATGAAGTTATGAAATCAACTTGGCCAATCTAATGTTGTATACAAAGTGTAAATAGAATAAGGTCAACTAGGAGAATGTTAGCATATTCCATAATGTGGCCTTAATCTATTTACGTCTAATATAATTGTACATAATATAGGTTGATTTACATATGTAATAATTAATTAATTACTAAAATGTGGCTCTTAAATCTTGATGGGAGATTTGACTAAATAAAGATTATTTTATGCATCATAATCTTTGTCTAATATGGAGTTGATCCCTATCTCAATCCCTCACTATAAATAGGGGAGTAGTTCCACCCCCATAAAACACACAAAAATATTCCATCATCTTGTGAGAAGATTGAGTAGAAGATCAAAGTTCCACCTTGTGTTCCATGAAGTTCTCTACTCTCAACTCAAGTAAGTCTTTCTTTTTTCTTATTGCTTATTGTTTATGTTATGTCTTCGCATGATTATGGGACTAAAATTCAATAGCCACTCCTTGAGGTTTTCACCACACATACACCTCAAATAGCAGCGCAAACATCAATTAACAACTTTAGTGTGCCCATATCTTTGGGGATGATAAGCTGTTGACAATTTCAGCTTCACATTCATTATCCCAAACAATGCCCTCCAAAAGCCACTCAGAAATACTTTATCTCTGTCACTTATTATTGCCTCTGGTAGTCCATGTAACTTGTGGACACCATCCAAGAATACTTGAGCCACTTGACTTGCACTAAAAGGGCGTGACCGAGCTAAAAAATGGGCATATATGCTCAATCTATCCACCACCACCATGATGACTGTGTTTCCATTTGAATTGGGCAGTTTTTCAATGAAGTCCATTGATATCTAGTCCATACCTTAGTAGGAATAGGTAGGTGATAGGAGCCTTTTGTATACACAAAAATATCTAGTACTTTAAAGAAGTTTTATGTGTTTAAGACGTTGGAGCGAATATGAGCTAAAACGATCAAGAATAAAATAAAAATAAGCTTAAAGGAAACTTTAGTCTCTATTAGATATGATCTTTAAAGCTTGAAGAATGAAAGCATGACGACATGATGTCAAATGGAGCAAAGGAGTGCATAAGTATGAAGTAGAAAGAAGCCAAACAAAGGAATCAACAGTTGTATGATGTATGTTCAAGCTGCTGTAGTAATTTGACCATAACTTCTTCAACCGAACTCCATTTTAGGTGATTCAAAAAGCCACATAAAGAGAAAAATGATCGATTGTTCTATAACATATATAACTGAAGTATGCAATACATAAAATAAAAGTAAAAAAAGGTTGAACACAATGAAGTATGCAATAAATAATCAGTGGGACATCATCATCTAACAGTCTGAAATGATGTAGATTTTTGCTATAATAGTAACAGTAAAATAGATAAATCACAAGCTTTTACAAATGCAGCACTCTAGGGATGCGGCAAGGAAGGGATAGGAAAGTCCTTGGGCAACTCAGGAATTGTTGGCTTGGGCAGGTCATGGATTTCTGGAATCTTTGGTACTTCTGGTTTTGGTAGAGTTGGTAGCTCTGGTTTCGTAATCTCGGGAACTGTTGGTTTAGGAACCTCAGGTACCGTGGGCTTCGGAATCTCAGGAATCGTGGGCTTTGGAATCTCAGGAATTGTGGGCTTTGGAACCTCGGGGAGTGTGGGCTTTGGAAGTTCTGGAACTTCAGGTTTAGGAAGCACAGGGACCTCGGGGTTTGAAACTTCAGGAAGTGTGGGCTTTGAAAGCTCAGGAACTTCAGGTTTAGGAATCACAGGGACCTCAGGTTTGGGAGCCTCGGGAAGTGTGGGTTTTGGAAGCACTGGTACTTCCGGCTTTGGAACCTCAGGAAGTGTGGGTTTCGGAAGCTCAGGTATTTCGGGCTTTGGAATCTCGGGGAGCGTGGGCTTTGGTACCTCTGGTACTTCGGGCTTCGGAATAACAGGAACCTGAGGCTTTGGAATATCAGGAAGGGTGGGCTTTGGAATATCGGGTGTTTCCAAAAGTTTACGCGCATCAACCACAAGTTTCCCACCATTGATGTTTGCTAGATTGATGGCCACTAGCATCACTAAGAACAAACTGAGTCTGCAATGTGCCATTGAATCTTGAAAGGGTACGCAGAGATTTTATAAAATTAGAAGCTAAGAAAGTGGTTTGAGCTGTTTTGAGAATGCATGTGATTTAGATTTATATAGAAGACATGAGATATGGTAATAGTTATAAGTAGATAAGTTGGTAGGAATTATAGACATATTGTGGAGATTAGCTCAACTACATACTAGGAGTAATTGACTTCTTGTGTTATCATTTTGAGAATTTAAGGACGAGACTTGGCAAGCCATGAGAAGATCATTAAAATAAATCATAATCTCTTTATTTATTTATTTATTTATTTATTTATTATTTGACTAGTCTTAATTGGTACGGTCTCTATATCTTTTGTGCCTTAACCGGATGACTATTAAAAGCTCTATAAGACTTTCAAAAGGAAACCATATGTCCCCGATTTAGTTTGAGTTAGTGCCGTCTAGCTTCCCAAATGGTAGACGGTTCCTTTTCCACATATCAATGAAGATGGGAGAAGTCACTTGATTATGAAGGTGCGCACACTACAAGAATTCAGCCATTTACCCACGAAAAATTCCCACAAAAACTGATTCGTGGTAAGATACCCACAATATACCCACAAGTTAGCCACAACGATGAGGATATTTAACCATAAAAACGTTTTTCCCTCGACTTTCCCATCGATTTACCCAACGAATTACCCACACAAAACTTCTTTGTAGGTAAACCATGGGTATATTATTCCGTCTAACATATTTCTCACGAACTGCCCACAAACAAAAGTACTATGGGTAATAAGGTGGGTAATGTTGTGGGTAAATATATATTACCCACCGACAACACATCTCATCATGTTTGTGGGTAATTTTACATGGGTATATTGTGGGTAAATATATAACCACGACTTACCTGCGTGTTGTTTTTGTGAGAATTTTGTCATAGGTACTTTTTTGTGGCCGATTTTTGGGCAAATATATACTCGCGTGACTTTACCCGGTTCCTATAATTGTGGATAACGAGTAATGGGGCAGCCACGCATTGCAGTAGAGCGTTTTATAGAGTGCGATGTGAAGACTGATACGCAATGCGTTTATTATCAGCATTATTATCGATCGTTCGATATTTAATAAAGTTTTTAGTCGTGATTCTATATTATGGTATTGTTTTGCTATACATGTTTATATTTAAATAGAAACTATCAATTTTCATACATTTTATTTTTTATACGATTGGATAATTTGTTATAAAGGTCTACAGTGCAATTCACATTTTATTGGAAAATTTAATAGAATACCATACATCGTGTGCTGAAAATTTATAATGTCCAATAGCCCATATGTCAAAGCCTACATGCGTTTTAGATGTTAAACCTATACATGGTTCCCGCGTTGGTGACTTTTTTCCTACAATGATATGACTAAGTTGTTCAATGCAATGATCCCCAAACCTTTTTATTTAACTCATTTTATTATCAAGAACTGCATTATATAACTTATCTAACACCTAAAAAAATAAAATAATGGCTTATCTACAAGAACTCGCCGTTGTTGACAGTTCCACCATCGTGGTTAATCAGCTTCTCATATCTATGGAACATGAAATTGCCCAAGACGTAAGACAAAGAAAGTCTTGTTGAAGCTCTATGATGAATTGATTCAAGGTATGAGGGGAGCTTATATAATGTTTTTGGTTGCAATTGGTGGCTCATCTAGATGTTGTTTGATAAGAACTTTGAACCCGACGATGTGCCTTTGATAACGTAACATACAATTACCCGTGACCGAATGTAAGTTTAGGCAATTAAATCCCTACCTTATTAGATATTGGCCTTAGATATTATTAATCATCATCGCGTAACAGACTTTCACGGGTATGATAGGTCTCAAAAGTGAAGTTTTGGCTTGAGTTACTAAAGAGTGTTTTTGGATGTGTGAGTAAAAAATAAATGAAAAGAAAAAAAAGTTGATGAAGTAGTTAGGCTTGAGCCACTGCATGTAATACACTTAGGTGGTGTTTGAAAATAACTTAATTAACTTAATATGAAAAAACTTAATTTATTAAGTCATGTGAAAACTTGTTTGTTTTTCACTTAATCAAAAAAAAATTAACTTAAAATAATAAGTGACAAAACTGAGGGTCTCCACGTTAAATAATCCGTTAATTAAACACGAACTTAACAAAAAAATAAAAAAACAGGCCCTTAGTTAAAAATGATTAATTTTATGTTTTTCTGTTACAACAAATTCTAAAAAAACTAATAAAAATTGGCAAAAAAAGTGCGCACAAATTAGGCGCTTATTTTAATTTCAAACGAATATTTTGCTTAAACTACTTTGCAAAATATACGGTTTCTAATAAGCCCCATGATCCACTAACTCACCACTCTTTGAAACTCATTCAACCGTGTACGTCTTTGTGTGATTTTCTATTATTACATGGTAATTCTTTGTATTTAATTCAATTCTTTAACGATTTTTACTTTTATTGATTAGACAATTGTTTTTTTGGCTAGGATCAATTTGTAATTATTGTATTCGTAGTATGATTTTAGTTTTTTCCATAAAAATAACAACAATGTTTGAAGTTTATAGTTAATTTAATAGATTGTACTAAGTAAGTTAGGTTGTTTGTTTTGACCTAATAAGTTATACTTAAGAAAAAGTTGTTAATTCATTATAGATCTATAACTACCTGATTGCTTATTTTTCATACTGTCGATCGGAGAACTTTCAAATAATTCCTAATTATGAGTATGAATGTTTTTTTAATTAGATGAAGATGTTGACGTTTTTGAGTTTAACATGTTAATTTATATATATCAATTAATCATTTTCCTTTTCATTTAATCAATGTTGATGTTACTGTACCGAATGACAAGATTCAATCAACATAATATATAGGTAAGTTTTGGATCAAGTCTTAATCATACGAGTCTAATAAAGATTATTATATATAATTTAATTAATTTGTGTACTTTTCATGTATAATGACTCTCTCTTATCCCTTTTCAGGTAACAAAAAGCTAATATGAGGATTGCAATTATCTTTTAGACCTCTCAAATCCATTCAAGGTGCTCGTCATTTGGGTGACATTATTGTATATGATTGTTGGTGTTTCACATCTTTTACTTAAGTTTTTTTACTTACAAAATCCTAACTCTTAAAATGGTGCCATTGTGTAGGCTCCATCTGGTACATGTAAAATGTGGGAAGCTGATAAACTTTGTATCCGAATGTATGTCTTAAAACTCTATTACAATTAAGTAAAAATGTCATCTAAGTGTATCATATGTACTCGGATATTAAGTTATTCATTTCGGTTCGTATCTAACGTATAATTCGTGTTAGGTTTGTGTTGACTTATTTAAAGATACAAATTCCCTTTCTTACACAACAGAAAGAGTAAAGGAAGTTTGATGGTTCTTAATCCACTATATGCAACGCAAGTGAGCAGCGACATCGTCTTAAAGCACCATGCTCGAAGAGGAAGGCGATTTAATGCATTGAGGAATTGTATTTATGCTTCAACATGTAACTAATGATATGTACATATTTTATGTTTTTGAAAATTGGGAAGGATAGTATGTGCTTTTTTATCATCTATTTTTGTAAAAAATTGCAGACGTAATATCATATGAATTCATTGAAACATTTATGTTCAGAAATCTATCTTTATACAAGTTTGTACACTATGTAATATATAGCAATCTCACAATAATAGTTTCGTAGAGATTTGCCCAGTAACGTTTTGTGGTTATACCGAAATTAATTTACAAAAAAACCAAAATTGTTTGCCCACGAAACGTTAATCTACACTACCCATGGGTAAACTTACCCACAGATCCCCATGATTTAATTTATGGGTACTTTATGGTCATTTACAAAATCCCGTTAAATATATACCCACGAATGCAACATGATTTCCCATATAACATGTAGCGGCTAAAATTACCCATAAACTCAAAATTTCGTGTGTAATCATTTAGCCTCGAAGGATATACACATGTATATGGTTTTATGGGTAATCCGTGGCTATTCATCAATTACCCACAAATTTGGGTCTTTTACACACGAAATTCATCCGTGGGAATTTGATTGAATTCTTGTAATGGCAAGGTGACTAACCGCTGAGGTGCTCAAATTTCGAAGGCACCCAAAATTACCTCAAATGTTATTAGAATACAACTATGCATGCACTTTTTTTTCTTTCAAAAATGTTGTATAAATAAATAAATAAATAGATAAATAGTTGGATTTTATATCTTTTATTATTACCATTAGGTGAAAAAGTTACCTCTAATGAGCTTAAATACTAACATTATGAACATGGTCGTTCTTATGAACTTTTTTTAAAAGGTCATTTAAAACCTTAGTAAATTTATTACTAAAAAAACAGTTAAGTAAAAAGGATGTGAGTGAATAATCCTACATCTCAACTCATCATATAAATGAGAAAACAAACGCACCGTCTTTGCATAAAACATAACCTATCATAAGAATGACATGTCAAACTTATAAGACCTATATACACTATTTAAGTTGACCATGAATATTTAGGGGGAATTATATATATATCCCTAATTTGCAGAGTAATTTTTAAGTTTGTTTGGATATATATGTAATTTCTTAGCAAACGCCATTTGAGCATCAATGAAACCAAAACCACATTCATTATCATCATCGTACGGGTCTTCATTATAAGTATTTTTTTTCATTGTTCATACATGCTCTAGTTTCCTACACCACTACCAGTTTTGTTAACCTTGGAACTCGGAACCCTGCATTTTCATTAAACACCTCTTCCACTTTACTGTCACTTTCCGTATTAACCGGATCATCAACCTGCTTTAGCGAAACCAAAGAGAAAACAACATAATCAAAATGATTGTTGAAAACATGCTCAACCGTCTTGTCCCTAGTATCTAATGCACCATTTTATCATCACGTTATTTCTTTCATTATTTTCACTCATAAATTATTCTTTTCTTTGGTTAGATTTTGTAAACTAAGCCGGAGTGAAAATTACAAAACAAAAAAGCATTATAATCTTAGAAGGCGTAATAAAACTTTTTGTATCATCAAAGCTAACTTTGGTTGTTAATTAAAATGAATAAATATTGTTATATTCTTATAATATCTACTTTCTATATTAAAAGTTTTTGTATATAGTTAAATGTTTAAACTTTTTATTTAATAGTGATCTTTGAGTGTCCCACTTTATTTTCGCTCTAGGTTTTGAACTCTCGAGGATGATATTGAGTGAACATATGTCAAATCATCTGTTATGGGATTTGATTTTGTTTAGTTACCTTATTTTGTTAAATGGCTTGGTGGTCAAGCTAAAGATTTTGTATAAATACCTATTGGAAGAATAATAATGAAGGAAGCAATTCATAACCTCTAAGCGTTTTATCATGGCATCAGAGCAAGGTTTCAACCCTTGAAGAAAAGATAGCTATCGACAGCTTATTGTGTTTGCTTATGATTGCATGAAACCTAGTTGCTTATTTTGTTTTATTGCTTCTTGTTAATAATATGCGCGTTAGGCTTTAGAAAACTAGCTATAAAATATTGCATTAGCATAGACGTCTAGAGAAACGTGACTAGGTTAAATGATGCTCACGCAACAATCTTCATACTACCTTGCCATTTGGGTTGATTCCGAGTTAGGTGTTTAATTATTTAAATACTTACATATTCCATTACGAGGGTGACATGTAATAAAACAAGAGACGACAACGAGAGAGTAGTGCGTGATTATGTAAACACATTTGTTTAACCATAAGAGTTTTCTCCCAACCTTTACTTTTCTGCAATTAGAATAGAATTAGGAGTAGTTTAGTTTAATCAAAACCCCCCTTCAAACTCGAGATTTTACTTGCTTTTATAAAATATAAAAATACAAAAAAGTCTCTTCTCTCAACCTTTAGACCTTAGTAACCATACGATTCGAGCCAACCTAAACTATTCCCTTGGAGAACAATAATAACACCCCTAGTATTGCTTATACTGCACTACAACGGTTAGGTATACTGCCTAGGTGGATTGTAAAACTTCGGTTTGCAATCACCCGCACATCAGGTTCATAGAAGGAACTATAAAACAACGAGAAGAGATGAATAAGGATGATGGAGATTGGTGGACGACTAATTCATTGTTATTATCCTGGATCCGAAACACCATTGATCCATCGTTGTGTTCCACCATCTCACATGTGGAGATAGCGAAAACTGTATGAGATGACTCGCCAATGAACCTCGAATTTAATAAGTGAAATCTGATCTTGCCAGTTGTTGATAAAAAGGGTTCACTATAGTAAGTTACTATAGATGTCTCAAATAGATTTGGGATGAGTTGGAAAAATTTAAACAAATAATAACTTGTACTTGTGGAAAGTCTAAATATGATCTTGGAAACAAATTAGCAAAGAAACAAGAAGATGAAAAAGTTCATACTTTTCTCATGGGTCTCGATAAGAATGTGTATGGAACGACAAGATCAAACATTTTAGGACAAGTCCCGTTACCAAATGTGAACAAGGTATATTCCACACTTATTCAAGAAGAACAGGTTAAGACAATGACGCGTGACAAGGATGACCGACCACAAATTATGGCACTAGCCATGCAAAATCTGAAATTAAGAATAAGTCACTTTCTTGTACACATTGCCATAAAACATACTGAAGAGAATTGTTTTGAGATTAATGGGTATCCAGAATGGCGGGGAGAAAGACCTCGAGTTGATAGAAAGGGTGGTAGTTACGAAAAAGGTACATCTACCGGACGAGGAAGAGGCATAGGAAGTCGTGGTCCCACTTGAGCTAATAACGTCCAAGCAGAAGGCATTGGTGCCAACACTAGAATGAGTGATACTAATGTCATTCCACTCCCCGGTCTAAACTTAAAACAGTGGGAAACACTACTGCAGATGTTGAAGAATGGATCAGGTTCTATCAAAAAGATGAACGGTAAATATTTTTGGAATATTGATTCAGGTGCATCACACCATATGAAAAGTATGATAGAAGAACTTTCCAATTTAAAGGAGATTGTGCAATGTACATTGGAGCTACCAGATGGAAATATAGGTATGGCTAAAAAGAAAGGAGACGTTTGTTTCTACAATTGTTTCATTTTAAAAAATGTTCTATATGTACCCGGATTGACTTGCAATTTACTTTTTGTCCCACAATTATTAGATGAAGGAAATTGTATCTTTAAGTTTGCGCCTAACATATGTGTTATACATGATCTCACTTCGAGGACGGTGATTGGTGCGGGTGAAAGAAGGGATGGAGGACTCTTTTACTTTTGGGGATGTGCCAACAACTTGAGTGTTAAAGACGACAACAACAAGAGTTGTTTCTTTTGATCTTTAGCATAAACGGTTAGATCATCCCTTGCTAGAAGTATTAAGGTTCATTTCTCAAGTAAACCTAAATAAAAGCGATAGAGAATTGAGTCAAAACTGTGATGTGTGTCACCGTTCGAAACAATGTGGAGAAAAATTTCCTATTAGTGATAATAAAATTGTGTCTATTTTTGAGTTTACTTACTATGATTTATGGGGGCCATATAAAATGTTTGGTTATATTTGATTGTACACATATCTGAAGTTTTTCAAACCATAAAAATATTTTTAGCTATGATCGAAAGACATTTTACTAAACGCGTTAAAATTGTCCGAAGTGATAATGTCACTGAATTTACTTGTGTGAGGCAATTCTTTCTTGGTGAAGGGATCATTTTCTAAACATCATGTGTGGGTACACCTCAACAATATGGTTGAGTTGAATGAAAACATCGACATATCTTGAATGTTGGACGTGCATTAAGATTCCAAAGTTCTCTTTCCATTGATTTTTGGGGTGAGTGTGTATTGACCGCCACCTATCTTATTAACCACACTCCTTCATCTATTTTATACAAAAAACTCCCTACTCAATTCTATACAATGTAGAATCACCATATAGTCACATGTGTACATTTGGTTGTTTGTCTTACGCACATATTAAGATAGGGGACAAGTTTGCAAGTCGTAGTTAAAAATGTGTTTCTTTCGGGTATCTGTATGGAAAAAGAGCCAAAAGTTATTCGACGTAGAAAAGCTGGAAATTTTTTGTCACGTGATGTTGATTTTTTGGAACATATAATTTCGTATGATACATAACCTATAATCCCAAGTGTCTATGGTACTAAATATAATGAGACTAAGATACATGAAGAGCCCCCTTGAAAAGATCGAGGATAATGTCACGCCACCCGTGAATGAGGATACCATAGTTAATGAAAATCAAACAATGAGAGATGATGACACATTGTCATCACCACAATCCCCAAATGTTGATACTGTGGAACAAATTCAAAAAGAAAATTTTGTGACACCCCGAGAATTTTCGTTCAATAAATTAGCCGTTTTCGTTTAGTAACTTGAATTTTTGAGGTTTCGTTTAATATTTACGTGTAACCGGGAAGTATTCCCGCTCTTATCTGAGAATCGTCTCCGGGAGCGAACCGAGATGCCTAACGTTGTAGTATTTTGGCAATAACTACGTTTTTACATTTTATGG
>BQNB010082420.1:0-5000 GCA_026074375.1 Tanacetum coccineum
AATAAGCTATTCAACCCACCTTTCTAGTTTCCACAATTGGTATCAGAAGCCAGGTCACCCAAGATTTTTTAAAATAAATTATGTTTTAAAACTTGAATCGATCTATGGAATCGAAAAATATATAGTAGGGAAATCCATGCAAAGACCACCACTCTTTGAAAGCGATGGATATATTTATTGGAAAAATAGATTTGAGACTTATGTGAAATCAAAAGATCTAGACCTTTAGCATGCTATTATCTATGGTGATTTCCCACCTACTGAAAAGAATCCTAAAACTAAAAAGGATGAAATAGTACCATTTGATAAACAAAGTGATGATTTTAAGAGGCTTGCTAAAAACAATGAAGGCAAAATGGTAATTTATAATGCTTTGCCACGTAAAGAATACGAAAGAATTTTTATGTGCAAAACCGTAAAAGAAATTTGGGAAACCTTGTTAATCACTCACCAAGGTAATAGTCAAGTTAAAGATAAAAAAAATAGATCTTCTTGTTCAACAATATGAACAATTCACGATTTCGGAAGAGGACTCGATTGATAATGCTTTTGCTAGATTTAACACTATTATTACTAGTCTAAAAGCACTTGATGAAGGTTATTCTAGCATGAACTATGTTAGGAATTTTTTTAGGGCAAATGGCGAGGAAAGGTCACGGTTATTGAAGAGTCAAAGGACTTGACATCACTATCACTTGACGCACTTATCGGTAACTTGAAAGTTCATGAAGTGATAATTAAGAAAGATTCCAAAATAGTCAAAGGCAAAAGAGAACAAAGTAGATCTTTTTCCTTAAAGGCTAAAAAGGAATCCAATGATGAAGAAAGATTGACTTCCGGGAGGGAAGACGAAGAGTACGCCATAGCTGTGAGGGACTTCAAGAAGTTTTTTAAAAGACGAGGTAGATTCGTAAGACAACCACGTGATGAAAAGAAGTCGTTCCAAAGAAATAGAGACGACAAGAACGGAAAAAGCAAAAGAAAATGTTTTAGATGCAGAGATCCAAATCACCTCTTCAGAGAATGTGTAAAGCCACCAAGAACAAAAACCAAAGGGCTTTTGTTAGAGGATCTTGGAGAGATATCGGTGAAGATGAGGAAGAGGAGACTAAAGATGAAACGTGTCTTATGGCTCAAGCATCTAATGAGGTACTTTCCGAAACTGAATTTTATAGTGATGATGATGATTTATCGTCAATAGATGAATTAGACTCAGATAGTAAATACAATCGATTGTGCAAATTAGGTCTAAAAGTTATGGCTAAAAATAAATCACTAAAACAAATTAAAAATAGGCTAACAAATGAAGTACTTGAATTAAAAGAAAAGGTGTCTCGATTAGAAAACAATAAAGTAGTTAATCTTAGATGTAAAACATGTGAAAATCTTAAAAATGAAAACTTAAGGAAGAAATATCTAAACTTAATCAATTTAATAAAAGTACTCGCTCACTTAAGAAAATGTTAAGTTTTCAAAAACCATCCGGAGACAAATTGGGTCTAGGATTTAATTCGGCCGAAGCATTAACAAGTGGGACTAAACAAATCAATTTTATAAAATCACAAGAACTTGAACCCAAGCCCATTAAAGAAAAATCCGTCGAATTAAATTCAAGTCCGAAATCCAATATATATATTTCAACATATATAACAATCCCGTTGCTAGTGACGATGAAGTAAAAAGTTTTTACAAACCATCTCTAAAACCCGGAGTTGGATTTACCAAACCCGAAGTAAGGTCAAAAACTCCACCAGCAAAAAGAAATAATAGTTCTCGTCATGGTCTATTACACCGCAACCTAGGAGAAATCAAAATAGACAAAACTACTCAAAAACATATCCCACAATGTGAAATAATTCCCAACAACTAAACTATGCTCCACGTGGAAGTTGTCCACCTTTTATGCATCTAAATCAAATGCAAAATATGCAAAGGATGTACGGTACTAATAATTTCAGACCCATGAGATATTGAGGACCAAATGTTTGAATTATTATGCTATTTAAATAGATATGATTGGGAATAAAATTTGGAGCGCCGATCGAGTGAATTAAAGATAGTGAGCACCAAAACACATGACGGGTACCGAAAGCTATTCTCAACATACAAAGCATACAACGGGAGGTAACGTATTTCCAAAAATAATTTACGTGGTAAACATCGTATCAAATGTACGATCTGGCTCATGACTCCCACATTTATTAAACATGTTGAGCACGTAATAATCTAAAATTTAACTTTCTAAGTGTTGGTCAAACATGTGATAATAAGTAAAAAGTAATATATACCGAACATGATAGCGAAATAATTAAAGACGAAAAAGTCATAGGCAGAGGAACTAGAAAAAGAGGCTTATATGTGATCAGGGGGGACCTATAGCCATGACAGGGTATGCACATGCATACCCTGTGATTTCTCCTTCTGGTGTAAAAAAAATTAGTTTGAAGGTTTTCTTAGTTAACTTCTGAAGAGTACATACCCAGTAAAAATAGGGTGCATACCCTAGTTCAGTTAACCATCGTTCAAATCTTCAAGTGATACAATTTAAAAAATAAAAGAAGAAGAATGGTATCTCATCACATGTAACAGAGTATGTGAAGGGTTGTGCTGGAGAATAAGAAATATTATGAAGAAGTGAAGTATAATGTATTTAATGTTTCTCTCTCATAAATAAATAATAAATAATAAATCACTATAAATTAATCAACCGGGCCCATTCTATTTTAACTGTTACCTTTTCTCAAAGTTAGTATTTTCTTAAAAATCAAATTTACATTAGTAAACTTTTCCGTTTAATAAGTTTATTCCTCAAGGTAATTTATTTTGGGATACTGAATATAATTATGTATGATGTAAGACTTATAATTATTAGTACTTGTTTCATTTTGATTCTTTTTCTATTTCGTTGTTTTGATTTTGTTCGATCAATACCAAATCCGAACTAATTTAAATTAACTAGTTTGATTACGTAATGAATTCAGCCTCAAGTAACACATACATGATAAATCAAACCTCAATTTACTAACTATGATCCATAATACAAGAGTAATCATGCATAAGCCGAACTTTTGAAAAACCAGACCCGGATTTTTTTTAGTCGAACCGTTGAAAATTCCGACCCGATAAAAGAAATTACCGATATTTTTACCAAAATAGTGCACACTCTACTTTGAATTTCTAGATCCGCCACTGTATGTGATGAAACTAGGAAATAAGCCGGAAGATAAAATATGTCTTGCAACCTTAGATGAAAATTCCGCATTATGGCATAGGAGATTAGGTCACGTAAATATGCAATTAATTCAATCTTTAGCATCTAAGGAGTTAGTTAGAAATCTACCTAAGCTTAAATCGACGACATTTATGTGACGCTTGCAAAATTAGAAAGCAAGCTCATGTTAGTCACAAAGCCAAAAATATAGTCTCAACGACTAGATGCTTAAAACTACTACACATGGACTTATTCAGTCCCTCCGCCATACGGAGTTATGGACGAAATCGTTATACCTTAGTAATTGTAGATGACTATTCTAGATTTACATGGACTAGATTTCTAGGAAATAAAACCGAAGCTTTTGAAAAATTTAAAATATTTAGTAAAATGATTCAAAACAAATTAGGATGTTTCATAGTGTCAATTAGAACGGATCAAGGTTGGAAATCTGATAATGGAGTACAATTTAGAAACTATTGTGACTCTAATGGGATTACTCATAATTTTCTGCTCCTCGTACTCCACAATAAAATGGGGTAGTAGAAAGAAAGAATCGTACTCTACATGAGATGAGTAGGACTATGTTAAATGAACAATATGTTCCACAAAAAGTTTGGTGTAACGCGGTCGACACATCAACTTATATAATAAATAGAATTTCAATTACACGCATTCTAGGAAAAACCCTATATGAATTATTAAAAGGTAGGAAACCTAATCTTGACTACTTCAAAGTATTTGGAAGCAAATGTTTCATCCTTAATACAAAAGACTATCTCACCAAGTTTGACCCAAAGTCTCACGCATGTGTTTTCTTAGGATATTCGTAAAATAGTAAAGCCTAAATAATAATTAACAAACAAACCATGAAAGTTGAAGAATCCTTAAATGTGACATTCGATGAAACTCCTCCCCCGCCTAAAACATCACATTTGGAGGATGATGACTTAGTCGAAGAAGAAGCTATTAAGGTTAATGAAACAAGACCCTTAAGAAATGATGTCGAAGATAGATCCTTAGAAAACAATGAAATCATTAATATTAAAGAATATAAGAGTCACCCACTAGAAAATATTATTGGTAACTTAAATCAAAGAACTCTTAGATCACAATCTCAAGACAAAAGTAATTTCTTTTGTTTTATTTCAACCATAGAACCTAAAAATATAAATAAAGCTTTAAAAGATGAAAGTTGGGTAATTGATATACAAGAAGAATTAAACCAATTTATCTCAAATGATGTTTGGGAATTAAACCTGAATCCTAAGGATATGACCATTATTGGAACTCAATGTGTATATAGAAACAAGCTTGACAAAAATGGTGTCTTGTCTAGAAATAAAGCTAGGTTAGTCACCCAAGGTTACAATCAACAAGAAGGAATTGATTATGACGAAACTTATGCATGCGTAGCTAGATTAGAATCCATAAGAATCCTATTGGCATACACATGCGCACTAGACTTCAAATAATTTCAAATGGATGTGAATAGTGCATTCCTTAATGGTTTTATCAATGAGGAGGTTTACGTGGCACAACCTTCGGGATTCATTGACTTTGCAAAACCTAATCATGTTTATAGACTCAAGAAAGCGCTCTACGGACTAAAACAAGCTTCTAAAGCTTGGTACGATAGACTAAAAGCCCATTTTTTTTTTTTTTTTCTATCTTTCTTATTAAACGATATTATGCAATGAGAAGTATAACACACTCTTTACTAAAAAGAAAATTTCTAATCTCATAATTGTTCAAATATATGTTGACCACATCATATTCGGCTCAACTT
>BQNB010082420.1:15000-29331 GCA_026074375.1 Tanacetum coccineum
CTCTAAACGTACTAACAATTTCTACATAACCAGAACTAACTATTTGATCAAAATTACATTTTGTACTGTCGGTACAAACTTAACTATCAGTACTAACTATATGTAACTGTCGTTACTAACTAGGAAAACATAAATCCTAACAAGACCACAAAGGACAAGTTTCATACCCGTATCCAGAGAAGACCTATATCGTCGTATTCAAGATATATAATAAAGTATTCTGAAGATATCAAACGTGTTCCCTACTCCAAGGAAACCCCCGATAACTCCGTATTGACCACAGATCAATACGCCGTAATCGACCAAATCCAGACCTTATAAATAGAAAGACTAAAAACGGGTTTAGTGTGCAAATCTATTTTCGATATCCTAAACCATAAATCGATTTTCAAATAGGAAGAAAAAGACATAAGAAGTCAAGCATAGTAACTAATTCCATAGGAAAACAACTTAAATCCCCATACTCTTGTAATCGTTCAGTTTTGGTATCATTCGTAACTCGGATTATTTACCTTGCTAAAGTATAACTCTTGTATTGATTATGACGTTTGAAAGGCTAATGACCTCGGTGTTATTACCATTATTACGAGATTGAATGTTAGGTTTTTGTTTATATTATTGCCTTGATTATCGTTGATTGTTGTTTAGTTTATCAGTTTTTTATACTTGTTTACGTGCTTTTGTATGCGACCTATCCAATCAACTGGATCTAGTATACGAACTAAGTTATCTAGATGCCGGATGGCTCTCCATATAGCTAATTAAATACACAACCAATAAACCCCGAATAATAACCCATCTTTGTCTTTAGAATGTAGCTTAGTTGGACCGGCAGTGGACCCTTGTATCAACGAGTACGTTCATAATTAATTGGAAAAGACTTATGGTTATTGGACTACAGGTATGAATTGCCTTTATGCATAAGTGGGTAAAGTCTCTATGAGCTAGGTTTTAACAAGATCCACCATGCTTTAATCCCAATATAGATTATTAATCAATCAAATAAGGGATGCTTTATGCGGATACGTTTAATTTATAGAATTCTCTTATCTAGTCATTAGGAAGAAGTAAAGCCTAAGTCCTAAGAATTATAAGCCGCCTTCAGTATAAGTTAAACATTTCACCAAATAAACAACCAACGATCTAAATATGATTAATACAGTTTTCTTTATATTTGGCTAGACCCCTCCTTTTTGTTGCTGTTAATTTACTTGCGCGTGTTATTTGGTCCTTAATTAATTTACTCACCACAAAACCATCCAGGCTCTCAACTTAAAACATCGTATCGTTAAATTAGTAGCACAAAGTTTAGCATAGGTTTAACATAGAATAGAATTAAATTAGTCTAATAACCAAATATAAATAAATTAAAAAAAAAGATTTGTTTCGTCGCTCTTAGTGATAGACACCCTAACCTTTACCAACAACTCCCATCTGACCGGTACACTGCCCTTAAAGATGTTGTTTTATGTTAAGTCGCAAAATATAAAACTTAAAACTTGAACATAAATTACAGCCACAAACAAACACAACAATTTTCTCCTCTAAAGGGAGTTTTTGAACACATAAAGAAACTATTGCGTCGTCCGTAGGAGCTGCTACCCCATAAGTATTTACAACTCCCTAGCAGGCACTAATCGTTGTATTGTAGTAGAGCAAGACTCGAGGGTATTTTATCATCACTCGAGGAATAGGTTGGGAAGGCTTGATCACGGTCTAACAGAATTCTAAGGGTTGAGAGAAGATTATTTTTTATATTTTTATATTTTATGGAAAGCAAGTAAATCATATAATTGGAGAGAGGTTTGGTTTTAGCTGTTTAAACTAAATATTAACTACGCTACTGGTGATAACAATAAGATAAAAGACTGTGTTTATTTAATCATGTATTACTCCCTAGATTGCTTCTCCTAGTGTTGTTCTTTATCATACTTGTGATGATTTGTGTACTATTTTCCTAAAGCAGACGAATTACACGAACCTGTCGCCTACAGTATGCCCAAGCAACGCACAGCAAGGTAGTATGAAGTACTATTACAGGCCCCTAGGTAGTACACTAAGTGCATTGAAATATATTAAAGAGTGGATCAACCATATTAGGGGGCAAGGTAGTATGAAGACTATTACCCGATGGTATCCTTTCTACACAATCACGTTTCCCTAGACATATCAACAGCGATGCAGACAAAAGCTGGTTTTCTAAGACCTAACGTGCACATCCATCACAAGAAGCAACACCACTAAGATCTACATTCTAGGTTTCATACAATCATAAATAAACACAATAGGAGGTTTAGCCAAACATGTTAAAGATAAAGCAAGAACAATAAATCAAACAACACATAGACATATTGAATGATTAAGTAAACCTTACTTGATTAAAACATGAATTAGAAGAGGTACAATAGGGTTTTTAGGCCCTAAAATCATCTCCTACAGCTGCTAAACAAACTAGGGTTCGTACCCTCTTTTTATTCTAAAGTTACACACTCAAAACCCTAAATTCAGGTTTGTATATATAGGAAAAACGCTGTGACGGCGTCACGTTTTAATCGTGACGCCGTCATGAAAGAGAATATTCTAGATAATGGGTTGGGTCGTATGCTCTGACACCATCGGAATCATGTAACGGCCGTCTTGATCTTCGAGGGATGGCGTCACGTGTGTATCTGAGACTCCGTCTCCAGCCACTGTAGAAAATTCTTGATCAATGTTGGTGTAAGGTCCGTAGTCTTGTCCGTTCTTTCTAAATGAGCCAGTCACGTGTATTCTTCTAAATCTAAAACTCTAAAAACGGATTTGTATATATAAGAAAACAAGCGTGACGGCGTCGCTTTATGTTCCTGACGTCGTCTTGTCGCAATGGTCTTCTAGGGTTTCTTTAAGTCGGCTTCGTTTTGACGCCGTCTAGAATTCCATAACGCTGTCCCTTGATAACTTTAACGCCGTCGCTTGTAATTGGTGATGCCGTCTCCACGCACTGTATGCTTTTCTTTAAGATAGTTGGTGTAGAGTCGTAGTCTTGTCTGTGTATTCTCTAATTAAGCCTAAGTCACGTGTATTTCCTCCAAAAGCCATCCAAATGCTAAAAATACAAAAACAAATGATCGAGCACATAATCTGGGCATATTTGCATGATTTAGAGGGTTAAATTACACCGAAAAAGTGTATAAAATGACACCTCATTGATGGGCTTTCGTGTTGGGTTAATTTATTGATTACCAAGTTTTAAATTTATATTTAGTCAACTTATCCTAAAACAACACTTTAACGGGCAGTGTACCCAATCGGGTAGAGTTTTGTGGTAAGCAGAGTGTTGAACACTAAGAGCGAGGTTGTTAACCTTATATTCTATCAGTATTTTAATTAATCTAATTAAGTTAATTCTAATTACTTGTTAAACCTATGCTAAACCTAGTTCTAATAATAATGGGGGGTTTTCAGCCTGAGAGACTGGCACAGGTTTTATGGTGACAATAATCTATTCTAAACACAATAAACATGCAAGAAAATAATCAAAAGATAAAAGAGTGGTACAATCCAAATGATAGAAAACTGTATTAGCCATATTAAATCCGATTAAACGCTGGTTTGTTTATTTTGTGCAATGATTTCTTATCTCGGAGCAGCATATCTGATGCGGTCGTCATGGACTTCTACACGAAGTTTTACAACTCCCTAGGCAAAGCACCTAATCGTTGTAGTAGTAGTATAGGCAAGACTCGGGGGGTTGTTATCGTTCACTCGGGGAATAGGTTGGGAAGGCTTGATCATGGTCTAACAGAATTCTAAGGGTTGAAAGAAGATTATTTTTGTATTATTATGTTTTATGAAAACAAGTAAAATCATATATTGGAGAGGTGGTTGGTTTTAGCTACTAAACTAAATATAAACTAAACTAATGGTGCTAACAATATAATAAAAGATTGTGTTTATTTAGTCATGTATTACTCCTTAGATTGCTTCTCCTAGTGTTGTTGCTTTGTCACACTTGTGATGATCTATGTAATTATTTCCTAAGTCATGAACAAATTACATGAACCCGCCGTCTATTTAATATTCCGTTAAGGCAACGCACAAGTGATGTAGTATGAAGACTATTACAAGGCCCCTAAGAGTATATTAAATGCATGTGAAATATGTTAAGAGTGGATCAACCATATAAGGGGAAAGGTAGTATAAAGACTGTTACCCAATGGTATCCTTTCTACACAATCATGTTTTCCTAGACATATCAACAGCGATACAGACAAAAGCTGGTTTTCTAAGACCTAACATGCATATTCATCACAAGAAGCAACACCACTAAGATCTACATTCTAGGTTTCATACAATCATAAATAAACACAATAGGAGGTTTAGCCAAGCATGTTATAGATAAAGCAAGAACATATAAGAATCACACAACAAGACATATCGAATGATTAAATAAGTCTTACTTGATTAGAACATGAATTGAAGAAAGTACAATAGGGTTTTTAGGCCCTAAAATCGTCCCTAACAGCTGCTAAATGAACTAGGGTTTGTACCCTCTTTTTATTCTAAATTACACACTTAAAACCCTAAAATCGGATTTGTATTTATAGGAAAATCGTTGTGACTGCGTCGCGTTTTAATCGTGACGCCATCATGACAAGAATATTCTAGATAATGGGATGGATCGTGCGGGCTAACGTCGTAGCGATATCTTATGACGCCATCGTGGTAGGATTTGTAACGGTGTCACATGTAATCTGTGACGCCGTCTCCAGCTTCTAAGGAGAAATTCTTGAGCAATGTTGGTGTAGGTTCGTAGTCTTGTCTGTTTCTCTCCAAATGAGCCCAAATCACGTGTATTTCCTCCAAATGCCTTCCAAATGTTGAATACCTGAAAAGGAACGATTAAGTACCTATTTTGGGCATAAACACACGATTTAGGGGGTTAAACGACCCTGAAAAAGTGTATAAAATAACACCTCATCATTGCACTTGATTCCATAAGTTAGTTCCTGTACAAATAGCTGCATAAAACTTAAGATTTAACAATTCAATCATATGACTTGAAACTGACGCGAATTAATCTAAACATATTATTTAACATGTTTGAACTTGGTTCTAAAAACCGGATAAATTCCACTACACTTATTGTTTGCAAAATACCTTTGATTGAAATTAAGACGAGGTTAAAAACAATACAAAGCATGATTACAAGATAGAGTTCGAACATGATAGAATAAAATGAAAAGAATAAAACACAAGACACTTCTAATGTGCGGGAAAAATAAAATTGGGTTGCCTCCCAAAAAGCGCTTGTTTTTGTTCGAGTCACGAGCCTGACTCTACCCTTATTTAACAGATAAAGGGGAGGGTTCCCCTACACTTGAGTTCAAGTGCGGGTGATAGTAACGGTACATACCATCGTGATGAGAAGGAGCCATACGTTGAGAAATTTGTTGTTGAAGAATAGGCTCTAAACGGTGTGCTTCTAGAATTCTACCTCTCTCTACTTCATTTGGCCTATCGAATAAACTAAGTTCTTCTCCTAGAGGAGAAACTTCCTTAGATTCTAATCCCCAATCATCATCAAACATCTCCCAATTTAAAATATCAACACCTAGGGATACAATTTTTCCTAATAAACTCGGTTTAGATCCATAATGTCTCTTAGGGTCATTTATACCTGGGTTATAATAACTACATACCCTTAGGATGGGAATTTGCCACATGAGGTTAAGGCGGTGTTTGAGTTGTTAAATAATCTACTACCTTTATCTTAGAACTATCCGGACTATGTGGTTTGATGGGTGGTTCGAGCCATTAACGTCCTCCCTAGACTTACATCTCAAGGATTGACTTTGAGTAAAGGTTGAGGCTCTGTACCACAAAACTAGGAACTTCCCTAGAACTAAGAGGAGTGTTGTGATTACAATTCAAGCATACTTCCTCTAGATTTTTGATTCGTTTCAAAAGTTCTACCTTATCGGGTACCTTAAGTCTTCTACTTATTCCGAGTAAGTCACGGGCGTTTGTATTCCTCAAATGGACGTAGCGTTTGTGTGGTACTCTCAGGGCTATGTAAAACCTACCATTCATTACCATCGTACTCTTAGTACTATTTAACATGCCATCATAATCTTAACCATGCCTGTCACTAGGTACCAACTATTTGAGCATTTGGATGTGCTATTGTTTCATCAGAAATAGCGCTTGTTGGGTTGCTACATTTTTTTATCATATTGGGCACAATCCTCTATGGCATACCATGCTCATATATCACTAAACTTCCTAAGATCGCCTTCTATTGTCAAATTGATGATATGACGAGATAACGAGTTGAGATGTTTAAGAAAGATTTCAATTAGGGTCCATATACTAAGGCTATGATTCGGGACTTTTCGGATTACGTCTTTGAAACGAGTCCACGAATCGTGGAGAGCTTCATCTTGATGTTGTTGGAACACCAAGAGTTGATCACGGAGGAATACATCCAACCTACCTACGCTAGAATAACCATACCTATTCATTATAATTTACAAATGTTACGAACAAAGGGCACAAAGAAAAAGATAGACTACAAGAAGGCTAATATGCGGAAATTAAAGTCTCACTTGAAAAGATTCAAGCGAGTAGAACTAAGTTAAACTATGATCAGAACCTAACTATTCCCCAGGCGGCGCCAAAAACTTGATGTGGTCGTCGTAGGACTTCTACACGAAGTTTTACAACTCCCTAGGCAGAGCACCTAATCATTATAGTAGTAGTATAGGCAAGACTCGGGGGGTTGTTATCGTTCACTCGAGGAATAGGTTGGGAAGGCTTGATCACGGTCTAACAGAATTCTAAGGGTTGAGAGAAGATTATTTTTGTATTTTTATGTTTTATAAAAGCAAGTAAAATCATATATTGGAGAGGTGGTTGGTTTTAGCTATTAAACTAAATATAAACTAAACTAATGGTGATAACAATATAATAAAAGACTGTGTTTATTTAATCATGTATTATTCCCTAAATTGCTTCTCCTAGTGTTGTTGCTTTGTCACACTTGTGATGATCTATGTAATTATTTCCTAAGTCATGAACGAATTACACGAACCCGCCGTCTATTTAATATTGCGTTAAGGCAACGCACAAGTAAGGTGGTATGAAGACTATTACATGGCCCCTAAGAGTATATTAAATGCATGTGAAATATATTAAGAGTGAATCAACCATATAAGGGTCAAGGTAGTATGAAGATTTGTGAAAACTAGAAGGGGTGGGGGTTGAATAGTTTTCAAGTTAAAATCTTAACTTTTATTTTCTTTTATTTATTTTCACAAAAGTGTATTCAGTTTTGTTTGATGTGATGTGATATGTTTAAGATGAGATTTTATGAGAATATAATAATAAAGAGTATCTTTTGATCAGATTTTATGAGTGGGAAGGAAGTTTTATAAAGAAATATTTTTGTGAAAAATATTTTGTGTTTTGGGTAAAGTTTATAAAAAAAGGTGTTTAAGATCATTTTTAGAAAATTGCAAGATAGGTTGAGAAGAATGTTGTTTTTATAAAGTGTTTTGGTGTGTTAGAAAACTATTGGCTTAGAAATGTTTAGAGTTTGTTGTTTGATAAGTTTATGTTTTGTTATCGACAAAACAAAGTGAGATCGTAAAATATAAAGATAAACGTTTTTACGGTTTACTTTGTATTAACAATCTCCCCCTTTTTGTTGATGACAAAACATAAATTTATAAAGTAAAAACCAACAAAGTCTAAGCGTTTCTAAATTGGAGTTTTTACTTTCTTCTCCCCCTTTTTGTCGAAACAAAAAGAGCGTCGAAGAAAAACTAACACACACAAAAAGAATGACGAAAGGGAAACTAAAATGTGAGCTCCCCCTTGACGAGAGCTCCCCCTAAAATTATGTCAAAAGTAAAATGATATGCTACAAAGAGAGAGAGGTTAGTCAATAAACAATAATTGTTATTGGTTGACTTTTTGAGAGTCAAACATGTTGCTCCCCCTTAATGGGTGCATTCTTGGACAAAGTACCTGCACTTGATAGTGTACTCAAAGAAGATTGAGTAGTAATATGAAAAAGAGAGGAGAATTGGATCATTTCAGAGTGGCCGGTGCTTGCCGATGCTGTCCATAAATGGCACCGGTTTGTTAACAGACAGCACCGACTGACCTGAAGAGAGTCAGCACAGACCAAGAATTTTGGCGGGAGCCAAACTTATTTAAATTTGTTAGTGTGATTAGTATTTTAGGCCTCAAAATACAAGTGTGTTGTAGATTGGTTCTAGCTAAGAATAAGACTTGACATTTGGCTTAGTGTAGGAAATTGGTGTAAGCTACTTATGTATGGTTTTCTCCGCGTTAAGGGAGTTTTGTTTGACATAATGAATAGAACACTTGAGTTGGGTTACTCGAGAGTGTAGTAAGGGGGCGAAGAGGAGCTTCAATTAACCGAACCCACTATAAATTTATGTTGAGGTTTGATCTTTCTAACTCATATCTCTTGTCTTACAAGTTTACTTTATTACTTATCGTCATTTATTTACTTAACTAGATTGTTCATATTGTGTGTACATTGAGATCACCTAAAATCGAATCTAACTTTTTATATACAAACGTCACATTAATTTAAAAATGGTAAATTATTCAACCTCCCCCCTTCTAGTTTCCATAAAGAAGTTAGCAATAAATCGCCTGTAATACCCTTTCCAATCATAGAAATGAAATGGATTCTATAGCGTTCTTGGTGGCTCCAATTCTTTACTTTTCAATTTTGTTGGGTCCACGAAACTCTTGCACGTTAAACCACATGTTAGAGGAAATGAACTTCTTGTAACCAAGACTCGCACTTAGAAAACTTCCCATATAGTTTCTCCTTCTCTAGCAGTTCTAAAACCTACTTCAGATGACTCTCGTGTTCTTCTTTGGACTTAGAATAGATCAGAATGTCGTCGATGATTACGATAACAAACTTATCTAGATATGGCTTACATGCACGATTCATAAGGTTTATGAATACCGCAGGAGCATTGGTCAACCCGAAAGGTGTGACAACCGTGATTTGAGCAGGTTAGTTTATACCTTTAGAATGCAATATGTCTATTTGTATGTTTTCCATTGCTGCTTGTGGTTTCTATTATGTATGTTTGAAGTGGCTTACATATTGCATAGGTCATTTTAAGGTAAATGAATATCGTTAGTTTTTTTGTGTGCATGTGAGTTTGGTATTAAGTATTCCATTTGTTCACATTTAGTGATAATGGAAATGGATGATGTGTGGCATGCATTGCTACGTCAATATTTGATTATTAATTGTTAAGCATTTTTAGAAAGTGTGTTATTTTGAAAGGGAATCAAGTGTGTGAATTATGGAAGTTTGTAGTAAACTTTCCATATTTAGAAAGTGAATTGTGAAATAAAAAGTTATTTTTAGAAAGTTTAGTAAGTAGCGTTATGTAAAAAAGTTTACTCAAATTGGCTTAGGTTTTTATAAAACTTAAGGTAATGAAGATAGTTAGTTAATTAATAGTATGAAAATAAAAAAAAAAAAATATATAATAGGAGGGGTGAACGAAATAGTATAGAAAATAAATTAAACAAAGATTAATATAAAAAAAAAGGGATTTATTTGAATCACGGTAATTAAAGAAGAAAAAAAAGAAACAACTCTGATTACAATTAGATTCAGTTATATAAAGATATAAATCAATAAATCCCTAAAACACTTTTCTCTCCTCTCTTTGTTTGTTCCACCAATTCCATCAAGAAAAGAAAAAAATAGTTTTTTTTTATCAAGATCAAGTTGGTGAATTAGTGTTTCAAGAATTAAGGTTTAGGTATGTTTTAATTAAGCTTTTGTTTAGTTTTCTTTAAATTATGTAACAATTAATATGATGAATCTTTAGGGTTATAAAAACTTCGGTAATTAAGGATGTATTAATCTCAGGACTAGCGTGTTTAGATTAATTAAGAACATATGGATTTACACGTTAGCTTAAATTTCGCGTAATTTATGAATTTAGTGTTGAGCAGAAATTTAAGGCTGAGTTAAAAACTGATGATATCTAGATGATAAAAACATGTTTTGATATGATTCCAGTGCCTAAATTGTAGTTCATAGAGTCTATTTTCCAAAAAGTCTGGCCTTGATTGATTTTGAGTTCAGGAAGTTAGTCAATTGGACAAAACAAGAAAAGTTGTCAAAACAGTAAATACAGGTTAGATTTAGCATGTTTATAAGGGTAAAACCCTAACATAAAAAGAAGAATGTAAGCTTAACCCTTCTACAGTAGTTAAGTTCCATATGTCTATTGATAATCCTGTGAAAATTAGCCTCTGAAAGCATGTCTAAGTATGGTAGTTAGAGTGATACATTTTGGTGTGCAATCAGATCCGAATTAGGACAGTTTTGAAGTTTGATTTTTATTTGAGGTATTACACATGTAAGTAATACTTGGAATCACAAGTATTTAATATACTCCTAATGATCATGGTGATTTTTGGTATATTAATGAAAATGTCATTAAGTAAGGGTTTTTGAGCATGTAAAGAACACTCAAAATTCTTGAATTTCTGATTTAATTATAAGTAGCTAGTGTAAAGTGTTAATGAGATGGTTAAGGTTGGGCATGGTGTCGGGGTGACCCATGATGGTTAACTAAACCCTTAGACATCCATCATATGTGTGTTACATGGACTAGAGCTTTTAGCTTGGTCGCGTGTAACCGTATTTTTTAGTTTATTTTATAGATGTGTATTGAGATTGGAAGCCCTGCGTTTAAAGCATTCAGGTTGAGTTTCATAGCCCTCTTTTTTTAGTTTTTTGGGGTGGAAATGATGCAAGTATTTTGGAAATGTATTTAAGTTTGCTGTGTGATTATCATGATTATATTTTAGTGCTAGGGCATTTAAGTAGTTATTTAATAATGTGATGTGCTACATAGGAGAAGTTTTGTGTGTTCCAACTGAGGGTAGCGATGCCTACCCATTAGATTTCTGTATGTTCCATTGGAGGGTAGTGCTCCTACCTTTTTATGTGTGTTCCGATCAGAGGGTCAACGGGGTACCCATGACTGTATGATTGGAATGTGCGCACGTTCTGTCCCCAATTATGTTGTTTTGGTATGATAGGCATGTTTAGCTTGTATAGTAGCTAGCTTAATTGTCCTGCCATGTTTTATTAATCATAGTAAGTTATTTTAAAGTTGGATTGTGTATCGTAAACCTATGACTCTCATCAACCTTTGTATTAACGTTTTAAGCATCATTTTCAGGTAACCATCGTGAGGATGTTGAAGTTAGGAAGAGTGGCTAGTGAGACCGTAGGCTTGCATGCGGAGTCTTTCTCTTAGAGATTTTATTTAAGTCATTTGAATTATTTGATACTTGGTTGTTATTTGATTGTTTAGACCCATGGATTTATGTTTCCTTGCGGTATGACTTTGTTATCGTAATGCAAGACCCATTTATCTTGTGTTAGATATTATCATGACACATTGTGTCTCAATTATTTATCTATTTCATTTAGTTCTCTCTATTGTTGACACCATTGTGTTGTGATGATATCCATGATGTTATGCCTCGTGTTCCCAGCCTATACGGGTGTGACAAAAGGCATGGCCATGAACTCAAAATGTCTGTATCTAGTCATGAACACGATTTTAGGAGTATCTTCTTCTTGCACTCTCAACTGATGATAATCGAATCATAGATCTATCTTTGAAAAGTACTGTAACCCTTAACAGCTATCAACAAGTACATCTATCCTACGAAGAGGGTAGTCGGTCTACTGGTGAGTTTTGTTTAACTCTCAGTAGTCTATAATACACCATACAGAAAGAACCATCATTCTTATTGAAGAAACAATACTAGCTCCTAAGATGAAGAAGTAGGGCTAAACCTTTGTCTTGGTGCTCCTATAGTTGGCTAGACAATTCTTGCATCTCCATAGGTGCTAAACGGTATGGTGACTTTGATACAGGCATAGATCCAGGGACTAGATATATGCAAAATTAAACTTTGCGAGTCAGGGGTAATCCCGATAGATATTCTAGAAATACAAATGGGAAGTTACGTACTACAGGGATACCTTCGATTCTCTACTCGTCTGTCTTCATACTCTTTACATGCTTCAGATTTCCTATAGGACCGCGCTCATCTGCGAAACTTTAGTATCCTTTCCATTACATACAGACTCCAAGACATCTTCTTGTGGCAAATTATTTTAGCCCATGCTTCGACATCCAGTCCATTCCCACTATCACATCGAAACTACCATAACCGAAAGGAATCAAGTCTATGGTAAAAGTATGATCTTCGAGTTCTAGGCTACACCTATGAACAATCTAATTGGTTTCTACCCTTAGACTATTAGCTATTTCAATTTCGTAACTCTAATTTAGGACAATAGGTTTCGCGATAATCAAAGGCAAGAACTCAGTAGAGATAAAACTATAATCGGCACCAGAATCAAATAATATTGTAGCGAAATGATTGTTCAATGAAAAAGTACCTGTCACAATGTTTGAAATCCCGCTGAGCTTCATTTGCAGCAATGACAAAAGCTCTAGCGCGAGCTTGGTTCCCATTGTTCCCTTGGTTCTGATTCTCTTCAATAGCAAGTACGGGGTTAATGCGGTTCTGATTTCCCTCGGTTTGGGACTCTAGTCAACCTTGGGTAATTACTCCTAAAGTGATTCGGGCTCTCACACTCAAAACAAGCCTGCCTCGGTTTGTCATTATCTCCTTTGTTTTAACTTAGGGGTCGTTAGCATATTCGATAGAGTATACCTCTTCTAACTTCTCATAAGTTAAATCAATTAACTGCCTAAATTTCGGTGAACAAAGCTCGTACTTTCTCTAGGTTCGTAAGGTACAGATGTACAGTAATTCGTTCCTGAGTTGCGCGTGTTTCCTCTCAGAGGTATTGTTTTAAAATTTATCCACAACGTGGATTTGATTAAGTACTTTGACCAAAGTATAACTCAAGTACTGCACATATATATAATGCACTTTGAATTTATTGAAATAGCAATCGTGCAAATAAAGATGCCGTAGAAGTTTATCGGGAAAAGTTACTAGCAACTACCTTATTTGTCCAAGCTTAATCTATTTGTTTTGTAAATTTTATTTAACAACAATTTTCTTCCCTTTCCTAGCAACTAACTTTAGGTTTTACTCTAACGAGGTTGAGATCGAGTCATGCATGTCTATTTCGTCGTTACAGCCATGTATGCGTGATTCAACCACCTTGTTGGTTTATTACTTTTGGTGAAAGTTAAAAGATCCTTACCCTATATCATTCTTCATCCTAACCCTTGGTTAACCTCGAATGAGGATGTGATCGAATTATATATGTCTATTCCGTCGTTACGGCCATGTATGTATGATTCAGCTGCCTTGTTGGTGTGGTAATATCAATGAAAGATTGTTAGAATGATCAACCCTTAGCCGTATAATAAAAACCTAATTTGCCTTTTGACTTGTTTTCTCTTTAGCTCTAGTGGTGGAGATGTGTATCCTTGCCAAGCATATGATATGAAACTAATCATGACTGAGAAAATGAGTGTACTAATTAAATGTTACACCCTAGATTAGTTGAGTGATCTGAGTGTTTTCATTTCTATATTTCATGAGGTGCTTGGTCTTGTACAGGTGATTAAAACGAAAGAAGTGCTTAAACAGAAAAATCCTTAATCTCGGTTAGGAAACATTTTCAATAAATTTCTAAAGTCTACTTGAGGACAAGTAGGATTCAAGTGGGGGGATATTTGATGACATCAAATAACGTTACATTTATACCATCATTTATCCCGAATAAACTATCCACTTTTATATAATTATTGCAAGAATCATTAATTAAATGCTTAAAATTGTAAATTGCAGTAATTACGGAGTGATTTGTGAAGACATGCTAAAAGGCGCACTTTTTGGAGCTTAAACGATGATATTTAAAGATTGCTTGATTCTGCCCAATACGCCGTATCAACAAAAAGAGATACGGCGTATCTGCGCCTGGACTTCACAAGAAAACGCGTATTCTCACTTCCCAATACGGCGTATCCATGTTTCCCTATACACCGTATCCAGTTGGATAACTATTCAGAGATTTGGCGAATAATTATAATTTGGGAAGTTATATTTGATTGATTATAAACTTAGCGCGCACTCTAAGAAAAATACCCATATACGCCGTATTGACCTAGCTCAATACGACGTATCCAGTCTTTTTCAGACGCTATAAATAGAAGACTCAAAAATGAGTTTTCGGTGTGCAAAATCACATTCTCTATACCATACACATAAAAGACGATTTTATGAAGAAAAAAAGAGCAACCAAAGGTCAAGCATCAATCA
>BQNB010082421.1:0-13732 GCA_026074375.1 Tanacetum coccineum
GTTAGCAGTTTTAGTTTGTAAGTTTTTTATAAAAAAAAATAAGTTTCCTGTCTTAAAAAACTGTTTTAAGCTTATTCCTTAAGATTTAGACATAGTTGTTTTTATTAAAGTTGATAAGCATAAGCTAATCAACAACTTTGTTTTTTTAAGTTTTTGAAAAAAAAAGGGAAGAGGGGAAACCTGGGTGAGCAGGGCTCGAACCCGGGTCTCTACCCTCCATCACCTTTCATACACACACTTAACCATTGCGCCCTTGGGACTTTTCTGTCCTAAGGTTGCAAGGTTTATTATATAACCTTGTTTTTCCCATTTAGAATGATAAGCTGTTACAGCTTATTTACCTGCTTATTTGAGTAGCTTATTTCGTTTTCTTATTTTTCCTAGATAGATAATAAGTTGTTTTAGTTTCCCTGAATTTTTCATATTTTTCCAAAACCATTTAGTATTTTTAATCATTTAATTTAGTTAATTTAGTTTTTAATTCATAAAAAAATAAAATAAAACTCAAAAAAATAAAATTCTTTTTCTGAAAATTTTCTTTTATCATTTTGCATCTAGGAAAATTAGGATTACTTTCGTAGGGTCATTTTTGCAAAATTTCGTTTTTTAAAGAACGGGATTAAAACCCCCATTTTCGTTTTCTCGTTTTTGAACTCAATTTAAATCCGTTTTCGTTCTAGTTTTCTTTAAACTTCCTTTTTAGTCAATTTAGGTCCATTAAAAGTGAAAAAATCAATTTAAGCCAAATTTCGAGAAATTAGGGTTTTTAGTGTGTCGTTATTAGTGTCCCGATATCGTTTTTAGCATAATTTGTGTGATTTTCTCGTTTTTAGTATAGTTTGCTTTATTTTTCCCGTAGATTTAGAAATCCAATCCAAATCTTGTTCTATTCAAACATCAAATACCAAACCGACTCTCGACTTTCCAATTCGCTCCTCGTTGGGACTACGACCCAGGAATATCATATTATCATATACTCTCGGTTTCATTGATTTTGTGGATTTTGATCCTTGTTATGTATTTATAAGTATTATATATTTATTTATATATATAAAGGGTTAACAATTATTCAATCACGTATATTGATTGGATGTTTTTATAGACCCTTGTTTTGGATTTGGTTATCTTAATTTTTGTTTGTATGTCTTAGAGATGATGTAATTTTTTTACCTCCTGCTTCGGTCCTTTAATAAAATCTTTGCCGTTTTAAATTTTTTTCGAAAAAACCCCTATGGATCACGCCCCTTCATAAACCAGAGTGATGTTATAAGAATTTTCCAAAACAATATTTGTATGTGAAAGGGTGAAATATATATTCATTAGTATTACACAACATATAACATTTTACATGATTCATATTGGAAGGATTCTAAAATACTTAACCACGCTAGTTTATTCAGTCAAACATAACAATATATGCGAAGCATACTAATTAGACATATTTACATCATTTTAATGAAATACATAGTGTGAAATAGATAACGCTTTTTTATTAAAAAAATAAAAATAATAAAATCTTACATTATTAACTTTATTAAAAGGCGGTACCGGGTCACCCGGGTTGCATTTAATGACTGGGTTGACCCGGTTGTTTCCGGCGGGTTCCGACGGGTTCCGGCAGTTCCAGCGTCCGACCTAATTTTTTTTTCTTTTAATTAAACTGCAATGAACACGTGTCTCCCCCACCCTTTTCTTCCACCGCCCTACTATTTCTTCCCCATCTAAACACACAGTTTTCTCAAATCCACCGCCTCCCACATCTCTCTCAATGTTTCAGCTTCTTCTTCAATCTTCTTCTTTGATACACCACCGTTTCATTATTTCTTATTCTTCTTTAAAAAACACGCACACAATACTCAAAATTGTTTATATGATGTGGGTCTACTTTATAATTTTATGTTAGTGAATTATTGATTGGTTTCATTTGATTTTTTTGATGGCATCTTTTTTTTCTTCTTCTTGAGATTTAATTCATTCTTCTTTTGTTATAACAGATTTTGAAATTTTAGCTTGGATTTCTGCTGTTACCACCACAACAGAGCCGATAACAAAGCTTATGAGGATCATTCAAGGTGAGTTTCGACTTAAATAACCGAGTTTTTAGGGCTTTACTTTGATTATGGATTATGTGAATGAGTGTAGTATGTTTTTTTGTTCATAAAATTCAGTTTTGGATTATTTTTTTCTATTGTTTTATTTTGGTATGGATTTGTTAAAAGTGATATGATTTTGTTTGCAGTTAGGCTTTTGGAGAAATAGGGTACTGATCAATGACCGGTTGCGCCCGTTGGCTTATTTGCATGCTCAAAATTATTGGTCAGTATATTTTTTTACTTCTGATGCGTAGTATAATAAAATTAGGATGGCTTATGTGGTTTTAGATTATAGGCGAAAAACGAGTCCGTCGTGTTTGGAGAACAAAACAAACAAATAATATTTACTAAAGGTGGTGTTTGGATTAGCTTATTTTGGTATTTTGAAATAATTGAAAACTAGCGTATTTAAGGGCTTATTAGCTTATGTTTGTGGATACCTTAATGTGGCTTTTTGCAACTGCTGAAGCTCTTCGCCTTATTCAAATTAGATGGCCCAAACACCCAAGGTTTATCTACTCCTGTTTTTCCACAAAGATAAACCTAAGGTTTATCTTTGTGGACACCTTAATGGTAGCAGCTTTCTTTTTTGCATACATTGAGGGATAATTGGATAAATCACTAGGTCGCTGTTGAATGCCGACAATCTGACCTTTGTAAACTTTCCCTCCGGATTTAATAAATAATTGCCCTCTTTCTTGAGAACTAGCTAAAGCATAAGATGTCACCGTTCCGTCCTCAAAAGCAATTTACACGACCATACTCCATAGGCAGATTAGTAATTCTAGAAAGATAAGTTTCAGGGTGTAATAGTTTTTATAGATTCTTAAAAGTAAAAATATGCCTATGAATAATAAGAATCATAAAATAGGTTGTACTAAAATGGACCAAGGAAATTTAGTTAAAATCAGCGTCTGTTGGTTTATATGTTTGCCAAATTATGATTATATAAACAAAATATACTGACCAAATTACGTCATTTAAGTGACAGCGGGTAGTTTTATGAAACTTATCATCAAAGAATTTTTTTTCTTTTTATAATAAGTTTTGAGTAAATGATTGTTCTGACTAAAAGTAATATTAGCAGAAGCATAATCATTTACCCAAAACTTATTAAACTGATTATTGCTACTTAAATTCAGAATAATCATGTCATAAGGTACGAGAAATAAATCCAAACATTGTGGTTACCAGGGATCCAAGATCACGGGTTGACATGTCACCAGCCCAAGGTTCATAACTATCAAACATTGTGTTGAGAATCGTTGTTCCCTGAGACGCCGTCAGAATTGCATTTCTCAGGCCAAGAAGTTTCTGTCAAAACATCGTTCTCGAATATTTAGGCTTTCAATATAGAAAAACTGTTTATTTATCGTGTGCAACACTGAATAAATTATTGTTGCTTTAAGATTTTTTGTCGTAGAAGGCAAAGAATTGCAGTCATTCAATAGCATAACAGTTTATAAGTTAACACTGTCATTCGAGAACATGGGATGATGTGATACTTTGGTTGTGTTATGTGGAAGTTAATATAGTATGGGTCATAGGATGTCAGCCACTAAATAGAAAGTGAAACCATATTAAGATTTAGATGTTTGTATGTATTTTGACGATTTTCTTTATATATGACAGTATGTGTGCCATTTCCTATGCTTCCATCCCGTTCAAGCGTTGGGGCCAGAAGACCTAGCTTGGTGAATGGTATGCTTCTCTCTTTCAACGCAACTAGATTATACTTTTCTGTAGTTAGCCGTGGCAAAATAGGCTTTAGGACAAGTTCGTAACAATCGAACATGTGTACGAGTTGTGTGCATAGTTAAAAGTGTATTTGCCTTTAGAAAATGTGGTTTCTAGAACCTTATTCAGGTCTTTCGTTGCTACGAGCACCGAGAATCTGGTCTACGAGTTTCTCGGGTAGTTTTTGGGGTTGCCTGTGAAAGATATAAAAAACATAAAAAAATGATTAATCTTCTTACCAAAAGAACTGTATTTTTTGGCATTACGAAAGCTCACCTAATAATGTTTCATATGCAGGAATATGTCACACCATACATCTGCAATTAAATTTTCTTTAGGTGTACGCAAACTAATCCGTGCAGCTTCGAAGCGTGTAAGAGCATCTTTATCCTGTAGTAGGCAAATTATAGACTTTGGTGTAAAAAATGCACGTCGTAAAGTAATCTGATGTCAAGTCGGTAAACTAATCTACATTATGATGTATCATACAGATGATGTTACAGGTGGTGAGGTCATTGACATCATTACCCTTGGAGATGTTTTTGAAGAGCTTCTACAAATAAGTTGCACATTCCTTCTTTTTATTCGCTGAGGTAGAATTTCGACATTTTGACATTAAAGTGGACCGTAAAAGATAGGTGACTGTATAATTGAAGTAGGTTTGGATTAAGATATTGCAAAACCAAGGTGTGTTTGTATCAGACGCATGCCACTCAAGAAACAAGGAGTATAGCGTGTTTGACGATACTAAATTGCTGAAGTAACAAGATGTTTCTGGACAGGTAACTACAGAAGTAAAGTATTCGAATTAGGCTGGTGCATCATAAGGTGTGTTAGTTTAGGCATGATGCAAAACTAAAGAGCAGTAAAGTCGCCGCTATTAAGCGGTTTTAGAAGCTATATTGGCATGATCCGCAACAATTTATGGTATGCTATATTTGCGTTTTATGATTTTTATGGAAAGTTACACATATGCATTAAAGAAAGGCAGAGGCAGAATCATTTTAGATGAGAAATACCAACGACCTTGAAAAGAGTTTTGGGGGAAAAACTAATGCTAATGCAATTACACAGTAACACTATATTAACGCTGCAAAATAAGTAGACATTGAGGGAAATAATTACCCTTATTTGCTAATATTTCACTACAGATAGTATTCAATTGGTTGCAAACCAATATTCCTTGCAAACGCTACAGGCCAGAATCTAAAGCATATACAAAAGTCCAGATGACATACTATACAAGGTAAGATAAAACTTTTTCGTTAAAAAAAGGTTAAAATCGAAGGATTGGCATGTCCAGTTAGTTTTGAGGATGATTGCTAGCATGTTTATAAGTATTAGATAGTTTGGTTTGTTTTGATGGGCTGTTGAACTGGGTAATGAAACGAAATGGTTTCAAATCAATATTAGTAAATTTATAATGTAGGTTAACCCCCACATGTTTTGTTCCCTTTTTAATATAATATAATTCAGAGGGTATTTGGCTAAAAGCTCGATTGCATTTAAATTTGAGTCCTCAACTGCAACATAGAGAAATAAAGGCAACTTTAGGCTAGAAGCCAACTCATTTGACCATCAAAGGTCAACTATCTGTTTGCCATAGTTCAATAATCCTTTTTATACTTCCTCTGTCTCTCACAAGTGACAAGAAGTTTTGCTTTGAAATGTGAGATGTCATATACACAAATTAGTGCTATTTAATTTGGTTTAGACTAAAATTCTTTTTGCCAAACTGAAGAGTTTTAAGCATTTAACGTATATGTTTTTTTATAACTAATGCATACCGTATAGTCAAAAACAACATAACAATACAAAAAGATGAAAAATTGTTTTGTAAGAATAATAATATAGGTTGAGACAAAACTCTTACTGTCAACTCTCAACCGCTCTAACACCAAGCTTTCTTTCTGTCGCAAACTTTTATCAGCCTAGAGTTTATTTTAACCTATAAGAAAAAAATGCAGCAGAACATAATAAAGATGGTGAACTTACAGATAGATGCATAGTGACTTTGACTAAGCTTGAGTTTGTATGACTTGCGGTCAACCAGGATAGATGCATAGCGACTTTGACTAAGCATGGTGACTTTGACATACCGCTCTTTAACTTATTTTGTCAATAACGTGTGTTTATCTATGTGTCACGTAATAAGTGAAAACGCTATTGAGCAGACAATATTTAAATTCCACACGCTCAAGATTGAAAAGGTACCCACTCGATCCGTTCCATTCGGCTGGATCATAATTGTTACGAAAATTTTAGGGCAAGCTGAACCGAATAAGTCAAGTATATATTTCGTATATGTATTCAATGGTTGTGAAATGCCTTAAATACATATTGGACAAAGCTTAGTATTTAAGCTTTGTACAATATGTATCCAATAGTTGTGAAATGCCTTACTATCGTTGTGGCGTATTAAGTTCTATAGAAAGGACTTATCATTATAGATCATATAGGATATATAGGTATTTAGCCATATAGGTTGTTAGTTTGATGATAGTGGTGATTATATACAGGGTGGAGACAAGTGTTTAAGCCTTTGAATTGAAAGCAATGCGGATAAACTGGTGTTATTGCTAATTTGTTACATAATATGCGTAAGTTGGTCAATTAGTACTATCATAGATGCCTTTTTTCATTTTCTTACTTGATAAGTGATGTAGGCAGTTTAGTTGTGAAGCTGTTGAGATAAGTTAAACTATGGACATAATATGCCAATCTCATTTTCGAGCATGTTTCCTTTATAAATAATCAAAACTCACAAATGACATGACTAACTAATATTTACAACAATAACATCAATGAGTCGACTTAAATTGAATGTTGAAACTACCTTTGTCTGCAGGTCCGAGAATTTTGTCCAAAGTGTAACAATATACATGCCTAATCATTAATAGTTATCATATCTGTTGTGTGCGTGTTTCTTAGCTGTGGTTTTTAGTCCTGTGTATACAGGTTTTCTTATTTGATTCTAAAGGTTTACTAGATGATTCTTCTCAATGCAGGTGGAGATTCAATATCGACGAATTATTATGAGGCTGTATGTAATGTGCGGTACGAGGGAAACTGAAGATTTCCAGACTTAGTGACCACATCTTGAGCCTACTAAACCAGTAGAAGAAGTGTATTTTGGAAATGTTCTTGGTGCAAATTTGGGACAGGGTCCCGCCCGACAAGCAGCATTAGGTGCAGGACTTCCTAATACAGTGGTCTCTACATCTGTTAACAAAGTTTGTGCTTCGGGGATGAAAGGTATGTCTACTTTCTTTTAAAGGGTGTCATCATTTTTGACAATTGTGTTTATCGTTTGTTAAGGGTAACATATTTCTTTTTGGTATTGCAGCAACCATGTTAGTGGGACAGAGTATCCAGTTGGGTCAAAATGATATAGTCGTTGCTAATGGTATGGAAAGCATGTCTAATGTCCCCAAATATATTGCAGAAGAAAGGTTAATATCTTCTCACCTCCTGCTTAGAAGAAATCGGCTCACTTCACTACCTTTAGAGAAAAGTACTTAGCTATTTTTTTCTAATAACATGAGTAATTGTGATATACATTTCTGCAATAACCATCTAATGCACCGATATACGAATAATCAAATGTGTTTTTGTATAGGAAGTCCAGGTCAGAAATAGCGGATGATTGGAAAAGCGTAGGTACCTGCAATTCTGGAAAGAACAAAATTTCAGGCGAAGAATCTCGAGCGCTTACACGAGACGCTACATGACTTAAAAATGTAGCTAAGCAGGTATGGTTTGGGTGCAAATGAGGTGCCTAAAGTTTTTTTGATGTCATCATTTTGTATTAGTCGTGTCAACAATAATAACCCATAACAGATCAACCTTTAGATATGCAAATATACACCGCGTATATTTGTATTGGGTGTATATATTATTCTTATATGCTTATATACACGGTTTATACCATATATTTATTGGCCTGCATCTAGAGCTACCCATTTTGACCCATAATCGGTGAACCTTTATAAATGATTCATGCTTTTTTGTCACAGGGGTACGTGATACAAGCTAATATGGATGTCCAGTTTCTAGGAGACGAAAAAATGGGAACAGATTGTTGAAACAAAAGTGCAGGAAGTAGTTGGAACTTTTCAGCCAAAAAACACACTATACTATTCATAGTTAATTGAATGTTTATAGCCGAGTTACATGTAAGATCGTAATTTTGATGTTTTTGTGTACTACCCAGATTGATGATTTTGCGGCATTGCTTTTTTGTCAACTTATATGCTACTCTTGCTCTGCTTATTGATAACCATTCAAGCTCTAATGCTTTCCTCTTACTAATGCCAAAGAAACCTACAAATATAAGGTTCCGTCGCATATAATACTTCCGTGCATAAACACCCCGCCAAGTCACATTCATCCTTAACGAACACCCGTGCTTCGCAGCGGAGCGCGGGTTACAAACCTAGTTTACATTAGGTTGCAGTGGGAATGGTATATCATGCGTATGCACGATTTGATTATTAATATGTTTTATATGTATAAATAAATATGGACTATTCGCAATTGGTGGATCACCACATGGTTTGTATAATGTAACAACTAATATAAAACTACGACATTATAATGTTGAAAGTTAGTACTACTCTACCATTTTAAATCAATGTATTTTAGTAACAAATGCATATACTTTACAGACTTTTACGATCCTCATAAGTTGAACCCATCGATTATACCAAAAACGGGTACACGGATACACTAGTTAATTGCGTACAACTTAATCATAGACTCGCCGTCTCCGGATAATATGAAATTTCGATAATCAGCAATGACTAAGAAAGTTGATTACATGGAATCATGTATGACCAACTCAATGAATCATAGTAACTAATACACATAAAAATACAAAAAGTTATTTATGCATATTATTTTATAACCCACGTTCTATGCTGTTCAATCCACGTGAAACACCCTTTAGCCATATTCATTTGTTTATTCTCTGTCAAGATTTTCATTATATAATTCAATGATTTTATTCTTGCACCGAACATCTATCTATAACCTATATAAAATAAGCTTTTGAAACTGGTATGTGTTTAATTACACATACCTTTTACTTTTAAAAACGAGCTAAAATAACAAAAAACGGACTTAAAATGCCAAATATACGCTTGTTTTGCTAATTGTGTTGTGCAGGAACGGATATCTAAGAAAAGGACGAAAAACGAAGTCAAAACGACAAAACCGGACACGGAATGAAAAAGCGTGAAAAAGACACAGTCAAGTCCAAGCCCAAGTGTGAAAAAAAAACTTTATCCCCATATATAAGCAATTGATTTTATTCTTGCACCGAACATATATAATTATAAAATTCATTTCATGAAGTTTTGAAACTCAAAATATTGAGACATGATCCCTAGGTCCGGTTTTTTTTCCCTTTGATAAGAGTTTCTGACTCGACATTACAAGGTGACGAGTTCGATTATTTAGATAGCTACATGTCGGCTAAGTGCCATACACGGAATCTACATAGAGCCAGGTTGGAGCAAACGGGCTAACATCAGAGTTTTGGCCACGAAGTAATTTTTTATAAAATTATGGTCATTTCTAACACATGTAACCTCCAAATTTTACCAAATAAGTTTTTTTATAAGGCATATTATTAGTGCCAAGTTTATAAAAAAATTCTACAACAACCTCTAAAAACAGGGGTTGTCCATCTTGTGCCAGTGAACCTCCGAACCACAAAAAGATTAAATTTGTTCCCTGCTAAATTCGAGATCGTTGACCTCTCATCTTTCAAAATTGATATTCGCACCTGTTCGAATCACCTCTGTTTCCTCGCCCGCCTTGCTAACTACATTTCTATTCTCAAAGTCCATAATTCATAAACGAATGATAATAACGATCGCATATACATCATGAAATGAATTAAAAAAGAAATAAATTTATATATTTATTTTATTTCAAGACAAGCGTTTTGTCACCTCGAAACTTTGGAATCAATAGACAAGTTTTATAGTCCTTTTCTTTTGTAAATCTGGTATATTGCACAAAGGGACCAGATCCAGTCAGATCTAAAGCAAGATCCAACCCATTTTAATTTTAGCTACAATACGCAAATGACAAACATTAAACTGTTCTTGTGTTCTACTAAAATCCACTTTGTCAAACAAAACAACTTGTAGCCTAGGCGTACCATGAAATGCTCGTTAAGATGGTTGTGAGTTCAAATCTTGTGAGAAACAAATGTCATGTATTTTTATTGCGTATATTAAGGGTTTTGTAAATGTTACTTCCAGTTTAAAAAAGGGCCCCCTTGCCAAAAAACACAAAAGAATGACAAACCTTTTTAAGGTCATCTATAATCATGTACTCTAAATCTATACTCTCTTATGTAATAAGGTTTTTTACAAGCCTTTTAAGCACGAAAAATTAAATAACATTAAATTCATTCAAAAAAAAATAACCATAAAGTTTAACTGATTTTGTACAGACTACCTAAAGCAACAGTTTTTTTTAAATAATTCACACTTTAATGTACCCCATAATATTTTTTCTAAATATTTATACGAAATAAATATGTTACAGGATCTATTTCTGTAAAGTTCCTTTAAAGAAAATGTAATACAGTAATATAAAACGTTTAAACATTTGAATTCGAGATAATCTCATTAATTATCCATAAGAAACCTCTCAAAGAAAACAGAGTTTTAATGTATTGAATGAAACTTCTCCTTCACATATCATTGACCAATTCTTTCTCCAAATTTAAAACAATATCAGTTTCAATTCTACATTTCATGCAATTATAATATTTTTGAATTTCCGTCAACCCTAAAAAATCTGCATCTCCATCTACGATTCACTTACAAAAATCTTCTATGCACAAAACCTCTGCATAAGCTCTCATATTGCCGTGATTCTATGTTGTCCACGACATTGGTAATATCTAATATATTAACTAATTATTTTTGCTAGGTTTTTTGATGAAATCCTCTAGTAACGATGGATTTTTATGTGCTTTTTTTTAATAATGTAATCTAAGTGTTTAAAGTCGCTTTTGATATGACGTTCTCTCATCTCTCCTCTTTCTTAAGTAAGTTTCTATAATTACTTGCTACGAAGTGTTTGATTAAATGCATACTAAAATAGTTTTTTTTCATAAATGACCGTTTTTAGAAGTTTAAAATATAGAAAAACCTTCTAATTTGTGATGCAATAACCTTCTCTCTGAATTTTTACCATTATTTATTTATCCATCTTGCCCGTTTGCTCATAATTATTTGAAAATTATTCAAGGTTATCTAACAAATTTTCATGTTGATATGATAGCTGCGCAGATATGTACTAAATGTGGAGGGAAATTGGATGTATACTTTTGTGAAATATGCAAGTTAGTATTAAGAATAGCGATTTTTATGAAATTATACGTTGCTATTTCTTGAAATTGATCGATGACAGAATATTTATCATTGTCGAATTGGATGTTGAGACAAGTTTCTTCATTGCTAAAAGTGTGGTATGTATGTACAACTTTCATTCTCTTTTCTTTCCTTTTCGATCATCCTATATGGTATGTTGCAGAATCGACCTCATATTGTTACTTATGTTCTATTTTATATGATGTTTATGTATGCAATTCGTTGTTATGATTGCGTATGACCTTTATACTTAGCTAACCATATAGGTTCGAGTCTGTTGGGACATAGTGTTGTATACAAGTGGTAAGATGGACAGGTAATGGGTCATGTTTAGCACGGTTTATAAAATGTTTCTCACATATTGGATGGCTAAACTAATATTGTCAGGTTCTATTTCACTTACGCTACAACATACACCACATGTTGTGTCACACCAAAACTAATCGGTCTGTGTTTCTCACACCTTCAAAATTAGGTATGGAACAACTATAGTAATTGTAACCCAATTATCATATATGTTTATAGTATCACAAGGGTTTGTTCTTTCCAACACGATCAACGATGAGAATCGACTAAGTTATTTGAGTAATTCCATCAAAACAAGTCGTGATCAAGTCACTAACCGGAACAAGGAAACAACAAACTACCCTTACTGATGTGTCAAATGGTTATTTAATAAACAAATTTTTGATCACCACGAACATCATTGAACTGGTATGTTGTCACTCATGTTTTAATTATTTGTGCCACAGTTACGTTGCAAAAGCTGAATGTTTACGTAAATGATTTGACAATTAACTCACCAATGTCTTCATGGAAGTCTTCTGCTAAGAAGAAGGTCTCCAGAAGTGACAGCAACAGAAATCTTCATTCTTATTGCATTTTCACCTTTAGTTGTCTTTGATAAGAGATCAAGGACCACGCTCACAGGTTGTGCAACTGCTCCTATTATCCCTTTACTAACACCGTGAACAAAACCCTCAACACCAGATGCCTTCGCACCTTCCAAAGGATTTGTTAATATACATGTTACTCTTTTAAATAAACCCTTTTGCTAATACTCTTCAGTTTTATATCTGAGTTATTATAAGATGTTTAAGTGTCCTGTTTGGGTCATTTTGTGACTAAAATTTAGAGAAACCAGCTGTCAAAAAATTATAATTATACTGAATGCAAGATTTATATAGGAATGTCACGGTTTTGGAGATTTACTTGAAGGTACACGAATGCTGGAACTTCTCTATTAAGATAGGTATAGCAGCAACACGCTTCATAACCTGTGCAAGGTAATAACTTTTTTTCATTCTCACATTTACGTCACATATTTGGTTGTACTTCTTAAATATTAAGGTTATTGTATGTGTTATAAAGTTATTATCCATATTCACTATGCTAAATGTCCGCCTATAGAAAAGGTAGCGAAATGACACTACAATCATAACATCTCACATAAGACACACTTATGTGTTTTCTCTTCTTTCATTATCATATGAGATATTTGATAGAAAATGTTTGGATGTGAAGCAAAGAAACAATCAGTGAGATGTTAATTAGCTAATCAACAATATCACATGTTAATTAGTTAGGGTATTTCTTATCTGATCTCGGTTATTTCATTGGTTATAACCGGAAGTCGAGCTGGAACATTACAGTGCATTCATACGTTAAAAGGTACGAGTAAGTTCTCCTCGGAAAAACACAAATATGAATTTATAAACATGAGAGTATATAAAAAATGTCTCTTTTTGTGTGGGTACAGATTGCTGAGACCAAGAGTGCCAACGGAAAAATTCTAGGTTAGTTCGGGTATTTTTTATATGGTCTCGGTTTTTTCATTGGTTAAAACAGGAAGTCGATCAGGAACATCACAGTGAATTTCAATGTTCAAAGGTACATGTAAGTTCTCCTCGGAAAAAAACATATATATGAATTTATAAACATGAAAAAACCGAAAAAATGTCTCTTTTTATGTGGATACAACTTACTGAGAGCGAGAGGTTCCACTGAATAATGTTAGGTTAGTTCGGGTATTTCTGATCTGATCTCAGCTTTTTCATTGGTTATAACAGGAAGTGGAGCTGGAACATCACAATGCATTTCGACGTTCAAAGGTATAAGTAAGTTCTTTTCGGAAAAAGACAAATATGAATTTATAAACATGAGAGTATATAAAAGTGTCTCTTTATGTGTGGATATAGATTTCTGAGACCGAGAGGTTCCACGGAATAATGCCAGGTTAGTACGGGTATTTTACATAGTAATAAAAAAAGCTGAGAAAACAAGAAAGTAATGCGAGAAGGTAACAAGTGACTTGAAAAAAAGTATAATGCAGTGGTACGCAAGCTCTCATGTTAGCGTATCTTTTACTCTAAAAATACGCTGTTGAAAATCATATGGATAGATTCAAGTTTTATTTCTATCGAAACGAGTCATAAACATGTCATCTATCCACGATAAAATGTGCAAAGTGGTAATTTTTATTTACATTTTTAACTACTTTTTTAAAGC
>BQNB010082421.1:17563-29331 GCA_026074375.1 Tanacetum coccineum
AATCAGTAAACGAGTGCTGTGACTACCGCCATAACGGCTATTCTAAAACAATTTCAAGCAACCCCACCTCCAGCTTCCGTAAAATCTGTTGAGGAGATTTATGTTACTTGCGGTGGTGTGCATCCTTACTATCAGTGTCTCGCCACTGATGGTAACAATTTCCCGCGGAATATCAGGATAATATTCAAGGATACGTTGCAGCAGCCGCGAGTAACTACAATCAGGGTCATTCCGGTTATTGTCCTCCAGATATGGCTAATCAAACAAGACCATCGGGTTTTGTTCAACAAAACGGGCAAAATAATCAAAACTATTTTAGCCAACCTCAAGGATATAACCGAGGAAACAATTTCAATCAAAATGCAAATTATCAAGCTCCAATTCAACAAAATCAAAGTGTTCCTTTAAGTGAGTTGGAGAAAATTAAGAAAATGAATGATGTTAATATAAAAGCCATGCAAGCTCAAATTAACAATGTGAAAAATGCGTTAAGAAATGAAATGCAAACTTCGATTCAAGCTTCAATGTCAAACCAAACAAACGAGCTTAAGAACATGATGGCTAGTTTCTTTCATATGAACACTGCTTCTACCTCGGGTACGGGATCTCTCCCTAGAAACACCGTTGCGAACCCGAAAGGTGAATTGAAAGCCATTACCACTCTAAGTGGTCTTGTTCTTGATGGACCTACCATTCCAATGCCTCCTCCATTCATTAATCTAGAGGAGGATGAACATGTAGAGGAGACTTTAACGGACCCGGAACATGGTGAGTATACCATTAAGGTCCCAGCTCCTCTTGTACAAAAAGCTAAACCTCCTTCTCAAAGAAATTATGTGGTTCACCAAAGGGATCCTCGTTATCCTCATATCTCTTATCCTTCAAGAATGAACCAAGAAAAACGGCAAGAGAAAGATGAAGTCCAAATTCACAAATTTTGGCAAATGTTCAAACAACTTCACATCAATATCTCTCTTGCCGATGCTTTGATTCTAATCCCTAAGTACCAAAAGATGCTTAAAAGTCTCCTTTCCAATAAGGAGAAACTTTTAGAGCTAGAAAATACACCCCTTAATGAAAATTGCTCTGCGGTTATCCTTAAGAAGCTACCCGAAAAGCTAGGTGACCCTGGGAAATTTCTCATTCCGTGTGGTTTTAGTGAGCTCAAGTGCAAGGCCCTAGCCGATCTAGGTGCTAGCATAAACTTGATGCCACTCTCGGTGTGGAAAAAGTTAGGTTTACCCGAGCTTATTTCCACCCAAATGACCCTTGAACTTGCTAATTGTGAGATTTGTACTCCGGTCGGAATTGCAAGAGATGTCTTTGTTCCGGTTGGAATGTTTACATTTCCCGCTGATTTTGTCATCGTTGATTATGAAAGCGATCCTCGTGTCCCCCTCATCTTGGGAAGACCTTTCTTACGGACCGCTCGTGCTTTGATTGACGTTCACGGAGAAGAAATGATTCTCTGTGACGGCAATGAAAGACTAATCTTGAATATGAGACATGACACTTCAATCTATTCAAACGAACCTCATCAAGAATCAATCAACATGATTGATGTCTACAATGTTTCACATGAGGAAATTCTTAAAGATTTGTTTGCAACAAATCATCTAAGTGGCAATCCCACTTCTTCTTCTCATCCCGACTTAACTTCACCGGAAGTTAATGATGATATCTTTGATCCGGAGGGAGACATTATTGAGAACTTGCTAAATCTTGATAAAACCAAAGATCTCCCTCCATATCATGATAATCCATTGAGTGGCAATCCCACTCCAATTTCGGAACCCGTGACCAAGTCTTCTTCTTCTTCCCCCACACTTACTTCCATCGAAGAAAGTGATTTAATTTGGGAAGAATTCAAAGCTTATCTCGCAAGTGATTCATTTCCACTAGGAAATAGTAATCCTTCATCTCCTCTCCCTCCTTTTCATAATTCTTTAAGTGGCAGTACCACTTCTTCTTCACCTAGTCTCCCGATTTCTGAGACTAGCGACTATTCTCTTGAGGAGTTCGCCGATGAACTCGCTCTTATCACATTTCCACCGGGAAATGATGACCTTCCCTTTGATGCCGAATCCGATCTTCGAGAAATAGAGTATTTGCTTAACCATGATCCTATCAAGGAAATGGATTTTACTCTCGAAGATTCGGTTGATGAAAATTCTCTTGATGACAATCTTGATGATACCATTTCTGAGATGTTCACCGATGAACATGCTCTTGATTACTCATCCCCACCATTATGGGATGATTATGATGATGAACTTTTTGATCTTGAGACCGTTAATGATGATACTTATGATGATCCTTTTTACTCCAAGGAAGAGAAAATCAAAGAGTCTAAACTCTTGATTGATGAACTTGATCCCCCTAGATCAAGTGATTTCCTTCCTTTTCCCGAGTGTGACTCGGTTTTCTATGAGGATTTTTCTGAGGTTGATGCTTTGTCTTCAACCAACAACGAGGACAAGGTATTTAATCCGGGTATACTCATTCATGAGAACCTCTTTGAAGTCACCAATTGTGCAACAATGGAAAAGAATGTAAAGAAGACCACTAATGCTTCTTTAATTCTTGAGGATTTAGATCCTCCTCTTTCTCTTTATGAACTTCCTTTCCACAAAGAAGTTCCCGGGCTCGGAGCTTTACTCTCGTTTTCATCCGAAAATGAGGAAAAAGTTTTCAACCCCGGGATTCTAACTTCTAAAAGAGTTCATACTTCTCTTCTCCCAGAATTATCTCATCGGGGCCCTAAAGCTTTCAAAGTCATTAAAATTCTTGAAAGCCCGATGGAGATTTTTCCTTGCTCTTATGGAGAGGACATCCGTATTTTGGATGTTCCATGTCTCCATTTCTATCCCCCTTGACAAGCTCAAGTATGGGGGGATCGGGTCAAGCTAAGTGACCTAAAACAAGCGCTTCGTGGGTGGCAACCCATGCTTATCCTAATATTATCGTAGTAGTAGTATGCTAGTTATGTAGTAATGAATAAGTGTTTTGTTGTTGTGAGAGGCTCGCCTCTTTCCTTTTCCGTGTTTTGTGTTTTGTGTTGTATGTCCAGGATTTCCTGGATTTTTGAAGCCTCTCGTGCTCGCGGTTTTGTCCTTCGTTCACAAGAGCTTCACATCCTCAGCTTCATTTGGGAATCTGATATCCAAATCTTATCGACTAACGTTTATCTTTAAGCATACCTAATAAACGGCTTAGGATTTATGTAGAGACCCTTCTTAAAACATTGAGGACAATGTTTAATTCTAGTATGGGGGGATTCTTCGATTTGATTATGCCTGCAGTCGTTGTTTTTGCGTAATCCCGTTTTTACCACCAAAATTTTTGAAAAATACCAAAAAAATTAAAAAATTTCAAAAATAAAATAAGTGTTTTGTCACAATTTTGACTTTCCTGCTGGGTAGAATAAGAGTAAATTTTGACCCGATCGAGCGTGTTGAGCTCTAGCTTGTTCCTTAACTTTTAGACTAAGCGTTCGCGGATCTTCGCGAAGAACGAAAAATGATAGAGTTAATTATGAGTTGGATGCTAAGCAAGGATTATTTGGAAATCTTACAAGCTCATGTATGTAATTTGTGGCTTTTTCTCCCATAAGCTCCTAACCGGACTAATAATACGTGCTATTTTTGAAAATTAAACTTAAATCAACAATTTTTGAAGTATAGTCGATATCAATAATTTTAGTTCAAATTTATACTTAAATTTTCTAAAAACAAAATTTTCTCTATATCATGGTAATATAAAGTAAAAAAATGAAAAAAATGAGTAATAATTATAAACTGTGGGCTGATAAAAGTTTGATGCATCTTGCCGGCTCACAACCGATGTTGCAGCCTTCTAAAGAAAGCCCATAGTAAGAATAATAATCTGAGACTGATAAAAGTTTGCTGCATCTTGCCGGCTCACAACCGATGTTGCAGCCTTCTAAAAGGTCGAGGATTTCCTTAAGAATGAATAATTATATTAAGTGTAGTAAATGTGAGTTAATAAATATAGGGAAAATCTATTTTTCTTAAATTTAAATATGCTTTTGAACTAAGACTATTTTATTTTAAGTTTTTCTAAATAAGCTATGTATATACGGGAAACCTAAGAGTTTTTGAAACCGAAGGTCCGTGAGTCCCGATACTAGTCTCTGTGGGGTGTCAAAAGCTTGGTTACTTAGCCGCCAAAGGTTGGGATGTGCCGAGACGAAAGTGCTACATGGGATGATCTCGCCTTTCAAGACTCATTATTCTCGGTGGAACGTGACAGATAGAATTTTGCAAAACGTTGATCCTTGTTGAAATTCCCGAAATGCACATTCATTAATAAATATTAATAATTGCCAGGGAGGTGAAAAGTTTCACAAGTTACAAATATGAGTAGTGTTAGCATCTTTACTATTTAACGGTGATTTCATTTTAAGCTTGGTTTGGAATAAGTGAAAAGTCGAGGGGGTCGATGGACATTTATCCTTATTAGGGGCTTTTAGGTTGAAATTGCTCTTGTTTTTGATCCTAAAAGTTATAAAAATAACGAAAAGTCAAACGTTTAGTTATTTGTTAATATGAAAGTACAAAAAAAACGAGAAAACAAAAAGAACAAAGAATATGTGTAGGAATAAGTGGCAATACATTTAAAAAATTATAAAATCGGGTGCTTTCTTAAAACTTATGATTATTTCATTCCCCTTGGACGGAACACTTAGCCTACTTTTCGATTTCGGTAAGGTAATTAGTCGAGGTGGGATGAGATTCTTAGTTATAAGTGTCTTATTGTAGCCATTTCGTACGAGGACACACAATTAGTTTAGTATGGGGCCTAAATACACATACCTTTGACCTTTAAAATCGGACTTAAATGACCAAAAAACATACAAAAAATACATTGTATTTGTATGTTTTCATTTATATTGTGCAGGAAACGGATATCCAACAAAAGGACGAAAAAACGAAGCCAAAAACGACAAAACCGAGCATGAAATGGAAAAGCGTGAAAAGTCAAAGTCAATCAAAAAGTCAACAAAGTCAAAGTCCAAGTCAACCCCGACAAAAGTCAAAGTCAAAGACGGAGCCGAAAATGAAGAAATGTTAAATGGGCCCACCCGTACCCATCTAATGGGCCGGGTCAGCCCATTTACACATTTCATGAAGACTTATAAGCCTTTTAAAGATAAAATGGTCCAAATTCCCTTTTCTATACAACCTGGCCCAAACAGTTGAACCACAAGGCCCAAAACCCCATTTAACCAACGTTAAGCCCAAAGGACCATACGTGCAATAACTAAATATACCCTGAGGGACTATAATTGCCAACCCTCAAAACTTCTTAACACCACAAAGGACTTTACTTGCAATTACGCATATCACCTTGAGGGGCCATAATTGTCACTCCACCAAACTTTTACCTGTTAACCTCAAACCCAATCTTCCCGCCAAACCCCTGTCACTCTCAAACCACCCTGAACCTCGTTTACTGTTCACAAAACTACAAAACCATCTCTTTCCCATCCATCCCCACCTCACTACACTCCAAGTGACACCTTGGCAATCCCTTAACCCCTTATTGGACATGAATATCAATGGTTGTGATCATGGAGTGGGCACCAAGAAAAATTCAATGGCCAAGATTGACTAAGGATCTCACTCACACAACAAACACAAGCTTTGAAGCCTCTCACTAAAGAAGCACAGCAAGAAGAGGTCAAGACTTAGTTTTAGTATATATAGGACTATTGTAGTTCATAGTTCCAGTGTCGAATTTTGTTTAGAAGGCAAAAGCTTGTAAACCTAAATTTGTACCATTTTAATACTGTCATTTTAATACATTGTCATTTAAATTTTCTTGTCATTTTAATTTCTATCTTTTAATACTTGCAATTTAATTTTATGCATTTTTTAAGCTTTTCTTTAATACTTGTCATTTAAGCTTATTGTCATTTAAACACTGTTTTCTTAAGGTTTTGTATAAGCTTTTAAGTCATTTGAAGTTTATATAAGCCTTATTTCATTTTCTGTCAAAAAAAAAATCTAAAAATCCAAAAAAAATCAAAAAAAATAACAAAAAGAAAGCAAGGAGCAAGGTACATAAGTGATAGCCTTGGTTTAGAGCTTATGGGAAGCATTTAGGTTTGTTTTTAAGCTTTTGAGAGCTTATATCATTGCCAAAAAGATAGGACCCTTTGTAAGTTTCACTTTTAAATTTTTGCTTATTTCTACTGTAGCATAGCTTATTTTGTGCTTATTCACTGCTTATCTTGCTTATTTCTGTTTGTTTCATGCTTATTGTCTTTCTTTTATGCTTATTTATCTTATGTTTGAGTTTTTGCCTTAAACTGTCTTTAATTGCATTGTAACTGCTTATATTCTTTTGCTTATTTTAATGCTTATTTGTGTGTTGGATTTTGCTTTTATTTGCTTATTTTAACTTGTTTAATATCTGTGTTCAAAAACCTAAGCATTAAAACCCTTTAAATCAGTTTTAAAAAGTTATTTCTCAACTTAAAGGGGTGTTTGGCATAAAGGGGTAAAGTGGGTCATTTGTGTGAAAAACACTTTTGGGTCACTTGGGTCACTTGCACAAGCCATTTTAAGTCTCTCTTAAGCTGTTTTTATAGAATTTTAAGTTTGTTTGTTTGTTTCTAAGCCTTTTCTAAAAACTGTGTAAAACTGATGTGACAGATCAGTTTTCATAAGCTTATTTGATTAAGTTTTGAAAACCTATTTTTAAACCTTGTTTTTGAGTCCTTTTGAGTGTCAAAACTAAGTTGTAAAAAGTCTTTTGGTTTACATTTGTCTCTCTCTAAATCTGTCAAAACTGTCAAGCCCTTTTCTTAGTTTCAAAAGGCATTTTAAGAGTTCGATAAGGCCCTTTAAGCTTTTGGACTCACTCCTCTAAGGTCCATTAGCTTTTCTAAAGTTATTATGAGTCCTATAAGCTGCTTAAGCTCACAAATAAGCTGTCTAAGCTTATTTGTGGCTTATGGGTTTTCGTTGGTCATGGTAATGGGCTATCAAGCCCGTTAAGGGTCCGGTTATGTTTACACTTGAGGTTAGGGTCCATATAAGTTCAATAAGCACACTAGACCTCTCAATAAGCTCAAGGGTGCTTATTAATAAGTTGTGGACCCACAAGTTTGGCCTGTTGGGCCTGTTTGAGTCGTACGTGGGCTTGATGGGTCCATTAAGGCCCGGTAAGGGTTTTAAGGGTGTATGGGCCTCACACTTGGGTCCATTGGCCTTCTAAGCTTCCTAATAAGCCCATAAGCTGAGTAGGCTTGCTAATAAGCTGTATAAGCTTATATTTGACTATTGGGCCCGTCTTGGGCCTCGCTAAGGCTCGGTGGAGTTTCATTTGGGTTTGATAAGCCTTTAAGCCCTCGTTTAAGTACCTTAATCCCGATTTATCACATGCAATCGTTAAACAATTTCGTATACACGTTCCTAAGTCAAGCCATCTAGTTTATGTGAAAAGTTTACGTATAGGTTTCGTGTAAATCGTTGTTGATGAAAACCTTATAGGCCCTCGTCTTGATAAGCTTCATTTTCATATATGTTAACATCGTTTTAGCACCACACAAGTATAATATACATATGTACATGCGTATAACATGCATGCTTTGCACTATGCGTGCACGAGCTCACGTTAGTTTGTTAATTACAAACTAACGTGACTCGAATGACTAGCAAACAAAGAAAGAAATGTATTGACATGAACATGTAAGCTTAGAAACGCGACTTACAAAAGTCCTAGCGTCTTGAATGTGTGTATGAACGAATAGAATGGCAACCCAAATGCATACACGATCGTATAACCCAATGTACGCCAACCCTAAGCTTTAAAGCTCATCAAATGACTCAACCTTGGCTCGTGTTCCTCCCTATGACTCGTATGATGACCCTAGTGTATATTGTAGGTTCAAAGGAAAATATGAAGGTGTTTGTTTGCGTTTTATAACCCGAACAAGAGAAGAGACAAAGATGGTTTGGATTAGAGAGAGTGTTTAGTGTATGTGTGAGTTTTCAAGAGTGCTAAATGTCAAGTGTGAGTGTGTATTTATAGGCAAGATAGCTAGTTACAATTCCTAGTCCAAATCCTAACCAAACCGTGCCCTAGACTTAGTGGTTTTGTGGTTTTTAGTTACTCTCTAATGGTTTTGCTAAAACAACTAAGTACATCTCTTAATTACTCAATATTTGTACAAGATTTGCCAAGATTATGAAATCTTATGGTTTTGTGTACATACATGCATGTTGCCGTGGGTTTCCAAGAGAAAAAGAGCTCAAATGGTTATTAACCATTAGGTAATAAGTTACTTAGGGACACATTGTACATGTTTTAATTAAACATGGTTTGTACATGTACTTAAAGAGATATTAGGAAGATTTCTAGGTGATTTGTGGGTTGGACGTGTAGTATCAAGGAAAAAGAGAAGCTTTTGAGATCTTGCTAGTATTATACAAGTACAAGGTTTAATTACCTTAAGATGTACATGTACTTAGGAAGTTTTAAGGATTTTCCTAGTTGATTTAGTCCCCACATTCGGCCAATATGGCTTAATAACACAAGAATTGATTAAATTTTGTGTTTAAGGTTTAAAGGTAGGTATTGGTTTGAGTCTAGGTAAGTCTAGGTATTTCCGGGGTGTGTCTAAATGTATTGTATTGCGAAACGTAAGCCTTTTACGTGACCAATAAAAATAAAATACGCAAAGTTAATAATTATCTTCTTAATAATTATATAACACTTGTTTGACATAAACCTTAATTTATTTGGTGACCGTTTACGTTAAATGATTATTTCTAGTCTACGCGATTTAGCTTAAAAGTTAAATTAAAAGTAAACGTGTATCGGACCAAAATAAATAGTGACGAATAATAGGTGTTCTAAAATGACCTAAAATTGAGAAATGTTACACAATCCGCGCAACGACATTTGTCCAGCAGACAAATTCGTTATTGCGATTCCACAGTATTAAAATCATCAATCTACAAAACATCAGTTCGGTCAATGGTCACAGCAAGTACCAAAAATAATAATACCCACCCGCGGACTATGCAAGCAAGTATCATACACATGCGAAGGATCCATCAACCGAAATCATTCCACACTCGGGGTTAAGTCAATCTAGTAACAAGACCACTCAAAACATCAACATCCACAATCACACAAAACTCATAACCAAAGATAACCATAATCTTTTCATAACCATAACAATAATAATAGTAATGATGGGGGCGATACACGTACAACCAAAATTTCCGCCAAGAATTACAATCTTCGGTTCCAAGACCGATACATCCAATCATGATGATTTCTAAGTTTCTAATACAAGAATCCTAACATATCTGAATGGCTACAGTGTTTACAAAAACAAAATACACCCGGCAGCATGACCTCACTAATTGTCCCTAGCAGTTTACTGACTATACAAATGGTCATAATCCAACCAAAAATCAAAATAAATAACCAATAGGACTACTGAGGTCCTGGTGGTCTCCTCTCCAGATCAGCAAGACGTCTATCCATCCCAAGAATGCACTGCATCAATGTGCTCTCACGGCTGCTCATCTCAGAAACCATAGTCTGAAGCTGCTGAATATGTGTATCTCTCTGCTGCACAGCTGCCAGCAAAGCCTGTACCTGCTGGGTCAATCTGGTAATCACCTCGTCTCGCTGGGTCGCAGCCTGCTGACCCTGTTCCACCTGAGCACCAACTTGATCCAATCCGTCCCCGGCCTAAACCATTTGGGACATCATAACCTGCACCTGTCCCCGGCCTAGTAATGCCATCCGCCACCTCAGCATTACTCACGTGGATCACCTTCTTCACAAGATGTCCATGTCTGTACTCCAAGTTACCCATGCGGGTATTCAAATCCGCAATCACTGATGGAGGCACAGGAAGTCCAAGTGCTGGGAGGGGGAAAGACTGTCCCTCAGCAGCAGTAGTGGATGAACCTCCTACCTTATAAGTACTCGGTGGGGGCACCACTAGAATCGGAGGTGGTGTGACGGCAGCCATCAACCACTCCTCGTTCACCTCCCAGACCTCCTCCTCATCCTCAAATCCCTCAGAGTCGTCATCAATAAAGTCGCCATCGCCGAATAACATAGCTATATCCTTATCCATATCAATCACTAGAGCGATCACCTGCTCCTCCATATCTACCATCGGCTCAGCAATCTCGCCAACTAACGGGTCAACCATCGGCTCGTCTGCCTCAGCTCCCAGCTCTCCAAGTAATGGCACATCTGCCTCAATCCACCCGTTGTGGTTGTTCGGGTTACCAGCATAACCAGGTAGCGGTCCGGGCGCGAAGAGATCGTAAGCGGGATGCGGCTCCGGCTCATCCATAGGAAAGTCGAACACACGGTCCGATGAAAAAGGTTCGTCCATGATACTACAAAGGAAAGAAATACTAATATTAGTAACCATCATACATATTTTTTTATCATATGTAAAATTATACTCATCATATATTAGGATGATTTCATGATATTGCATTAAATGCATAAAGAAATTAAACTTTTCACTAGATGTGAATACCGAGTTATATATATATATATATATATATATATATAATCATACATCATAGAACGGATTCCGTATATATATACATTTATATAATCATTACTTATACCAAGTGTATCCCACTTGTCACGCACATAATATGCAATTAAAGCGTCACATAAGGCTTCTAAGGATCGGGAACAACACGCGCGCGGATATCGGACAACGGTAAAAGACTCATGAAATTTTCCAAAAACAGTTGTAGTCCAAGTTTTTGTAAAACGACTTAGTTCGCTACAACTCGTGCTCTGGTACCACTCTGTAACACCCCCAAAATACGATACGCAGCGGAATACAACATTTGGGGTGCTACTTCATAATACATGCACACGAGTCCCAGTAAACGACCAAATGGTACGTTTATAAAACAAAATTTATTTTATTTATACGAGTAAAATCAGAGTTACAAGGTCCTAACTAACTTAGAAATCTAATCTCAAAAGTCATGACACGACTTCTTTTCTAAAACATCATTCTTGTTTGAATTTACAAAATATTTCACCGAGACACAGTCTTTGATATCCACGTTCCGTTCCATCCAAGCCAGCAACAACACTAAAACCTGAGATACATGCTTAAAAACATCAACAAAACGTTGAGTGAATTCATAGAGTTTACAATTAATAGTCAGAACGCAGGTTAGGTTTCAGAAAACACTATAACATTGCTAGCAAGGCAAGTTATATCATGATTTCCACCACATGAGCCCGTGTACCGAACCTTAACACATTTATCAATACAAAATGTGCGTTACAGGGTGCTCACGTTCAGATTTATACCCCGGACAGGGTTGTCAAACCCAATAGATCTATTTAATGCATTCAACGTTTACCTCCTCGGTAATTAACGAGTACACAGTAAAAGGCATATACTCATAGTATGGAATCATATCACGTATCAAAACACATTGCGTTCAGTTTTTCAAAACAAGCATGTATCCCCCTCGCGGGTTTTAAAGCATTTAAAACAATTCAAAAGAGAGGCTATGAACTCACCTTGATCGTAGCCGAAGATTAAACAACCGGAACAATCCCGAAACGTCGCAATAACAAACTAAACGGCGATCTATAATTTATGTCGCTCGATTACTATAAAATAAGGTACGATCGAATAGTGCGTACATCGCAACTATTAAAACTGTATAGATATACATACACATGTGATGAGAAATCCACTTGCGCATCCTAGATCTTAA
>BQNB010082422.1:15003-29331 GCA_026074375.1 Tanacetum coccineum
CGGATTTTGAATAATGGGTTGAAAATCACCATTGGTAATAACATGCCAAAGATCTAGATCTTTTGATTTAACATATGTCTCGAATCTATTTTTCCAATAGATAAAACTATCGCTTTCAAAAAGTGGTGGTCTTTGCATAGATTGCCCTTTTAGATATTTGTCGGAATCAATAGATCGATCCAAGTTTTAAAATACGATATATTTTAAAAATCTTAAGTGACCTTGCTCCTGATACCAATTTTGAAAACTAGAAGGGGGGTTGAATAGTTTACAGGTTAATTGACAGGTTTAAAATTCTTTGCTTATAAAATGGTTTGATTCGAGTTATATGTCAATCAATCAACAATATGAATCACAACAAAAACTATCTAATGTAATAAACTAAATGAACAATAATAATATAAAGAGATAAGGAAAGAAACGATCAAACCAAGACACCAAGATTTATAGTGGTTCGGCAACGAAGCACCTCTTCGTTCCTACTCCACTCCCCGAGTACTCCACTCGAGATTCCACTATGTCAACAAGCTCCCTTTAGGCGGAGAAAACCGTTTACACGTCGCCTATTTTCTTTTTCGACACTAAGCTAGATGTCGAGTCCTAATCTTAGCTAGAACCAATCTATGACTACACTAAGTCTTCACACACTCACAAGATATACACCTTTGGATCGACACACAATCCAAATCACACCAATGTACAATTTACACAATTGGATCTACACTTGATCCAATTAATACAATAACACAAATTAAATGAAATGAAGATATGTGATCTTGAGGGAGAAGAGGAGAGATCACTTGATAATAATTCGTATGAGGAAGAATATGAATGTTCTTCTCTTGCACTTGATTAGAAGATGAAGAAGGGAGGAAGAAAGAATTAATCACTTGAAACAAGATCAAGAAATGTTAGTGATCAAGTAGTGTGATTTAGAGAGAATTGGGGAAGAGAGTAAAACTGCATCTGAAAGAATTTTGGCAAGAGGAAGTCTAGTTTGAAAAGAGGTGGCCCAGTATTTATAGAGGACAAAAAATGACCGTTGCTGCTGGCGGTCCCGGCGGTCCCATACATAAAGGGGCCGCCGGACTATAGGGGGGCCGCCTAGTAGACTCCGCTCCCTTTTTTGTCCTTTTGTGGTGAAGGTTGTATCTGGGCTGGAACCTTCTGTTTTGGGGGGAAAATTTGAAATTCAAATTTTTATGTTTTTAATAAAACATTTCTTATAATTAATAATTAATTTGTTTTTATATTTTTATAAAAACATTTTTGTGAGGGTATAAGATTTAAGAAAAATTATTTTCTTGATCACTAATCATGTTTAATGATTTGTTTATCCATACCTTAAGTGATTAATCATAGAAGTAGAATTTCATGATTAGTAATTTATAAACGTTTAGTTTTATCGTAAACGTTTTCATATTTTGTTATTATCAAAACATTGAGAGATCGAAAAATATAAATAACGTTTTTGAGCATTATTTGTATTAACAACTTGGTCTCTTCCCTTTCTTGCTCCCTACACGTCGAACCACAAGGACACACAAGAAGTGTGTGTGATTTTGTCTCCAAAGGGAACACGAACGAGTTTCTCATCACAAACGATTATGGCATGATATTTAGCTAACCAGTCCATACCGATAATGACGTCAAAACTACCCATCTCTACAGGCATTAAGTCAATGTTGAATGAGGATTGATTAGAAAATTCAAAGTAACAGACCTCGTATAAGTGTATTAACCTGAATTATTCTACCGTCAGCTAACTCGACATCATAACCATGGTCTAATGTAGTCGGGATGATATCAATCAAAGAACTAAATGTAGTAGATATGAAACTTTTATCGGCACTAGTATCAAATAAAATCAAAGCATAACGGTTATTTAGGAGGAACGTACCCGTGACAACATTAGAGTTCGGGTTTGTTCCGGCAGTGCCCACAGCATAGGCTCTTGCTACAGCAGTACCATTCCCAACCCGATTTACCTGATTCCCATTCTTCAACTTTGGGCAATCACTCCTGAAATGACCCTGAGCTCCACACTTATAGCGAGTGAGAACTCTTTGGTTTGTCCCTTGGGCTCTTTAGTTGTTGTTGACAGCAACAGGCTTATTTTTACAGTCACGAGGCCAAAAGGCAGACATTTTTGCAGCTGTATCACTGGGAGCACATTGGCCCATCATGGTGGATAAGTTACAATTGGGGCCATAGGTTTAGACCCTCCCCATAAGGTTTCTTCTCACTAGCCCAAGTTATAAGCCCGTGCCACATTGTTCCTTTTGAATGGATGTTGTTGGTTTTGGTTGTTTCGAGAGGTATCCTCTGTAACACCCCCAAAAATATGACAACGCAGCGGAATACCACTTGGGGTGCTACTTCATAATACACATCGCTAGATACAAGAGAACGACCTCTAAATGTGTCGTTTGTAAAACAATCTCGTTGATTTTCTGAAATCAAAATAATAGTTGTCCCATAATTGCATCACAATGAAAAGCTTGAAAGCAACACAACGAGATTTGATCATTTGTAGAAACCCAAGTATGAAATCTTGTCAATTTAGACTCCAATGCACATCAGGAAATCCAAGCATTTAATTCACCTGAGAAAAACATGCTTAAAAGTGTCAACATTAAAGTTGGTGAGTTCATAGGTTTCTGTAAATATAAACGTTAGTTCCAATAAATGTATCTGCCCACTGTATCATTACAGTGTCATATAAAAACGTTTAGTGACATACTGTCTCCTACAGTATCCATAAATAATTGTGTGACAATTAAACCCCTTAAACGACCCTTCCAAAATGTACGTATGATTTTTAGAAATCAATTAGCTGTAAAATATGCAAGACCATTTCTATCCTCAAATAGTCTCAAAATGTACGTATCAAAGTTGGATCACAAATATCCAAAGTGAAAGTATGTATTCAAGTGTGTATAAACCCATGATTACTATTACTCTAAGTTCATGAAACTGTGACGTAGACTGTATGTATGCCACTTTATTCAAGGCAACAGTAAGGAGAACCCTACGTAGTTGTTTTCCCACCAAGACACCATGGCGTTAATGAAAAGAATGTGGGTACCCATCATAGGTGTCTCCTCCAAGAACACCAGGGCATTTCTGAAAATATTCATGTATATGTAATTGTTGGCCCTGAAGACTCAACCAATCGTATTCCGACATGTTATAACGTTCGTTTGCCCAGTGATAGCTAATCACCCGAACGGGGATTGTCAATCCCGAATAGATCTATTTCATAACATTCGCGCTCACCCTCCAAGTGATTACAGTTCATGCAACCTAAGCTAATCCGAAATCATAATAGCATAGTATGCATTACGTTCAAAAATTAAACCAGAGTATTGTCTCTCCTCGCGAGTTATATAAATGAGTATGTAAAGCCAAACAGTATTCACAACGTAAATGCATTTAAAAACAGCATGTTTCTCACCCCAAAATATATGTAAAACCAGTCAAACGTGGCTATAAACTCACCTTGATGTTGAAGAAACGATAGATAGGTAGGAGATCTAATTCACATTGATGAGAATGAACGTTTGACAGATAGGCATCTAATAAGCACAACAACGAACGGAAAGATCTAAGCGGCTCGATCAAGAAGATGCAGCTATAACCTCAACGGCTAAGTCTCACTAAGCAAGTGTATAATGTTTTTTGGGTTTCCCGATGAAAATGTTATGTCAGCGCAACGCGTTGCTAAAAAATTTAGATTAACGTTGTAATTATTTGGTGGCTGTTAAAAAAATAAATTGAAACTATACCCAAAGTGGGTGTAATATATAAACTTATATATTACTTATGAAAAAAAAATAACTCTTTATATTCCCTACCATGAATTATATAACAAAGAACAATCTTCCAACAGATTTTATGAAAAAGTATATAAAGTTTTTTCAAGTATTATATAATAAGGAGTTGTAAATAATAACCCAATTGGTTTGACACAAATTCAATTAAACAACGGATGTTTGTAACAGTTTATAACCATTATAAAATATAAAATTATATTTTATAAATTATATTTCGTTTCCTCGACGAGTCGTGACTAAAACAGTTCGTTTCCTTGTGAAAGTATAGTTTTCGTTCGTTGTCAGGTTTTCGTACAAATAATACTTATATATCATTAACAATATAAATTTATTCCCTTTATATCGGTTTAATAAAACAATATCTTTTAGTGAATCATAAGTAATAGGAAATTATATAAGTGTCCTCATGACATGTCCCCGTGAATATAACAGTATTCCCATATACGTAAAACTCATAAGCAACTTTTTTCCCTTAACAATAAAAATATTGCCAGTTATTCGCTTCCAATATTTCAAATGCCCGCGTGTTTCAGATATAACATACATATATATTCACGTTATTATATCTAAACTCGCAAAATAATAATTATCATATTTGTTTAACCATTTAACCACCATTATTTATCCGGTTTTAATATATATAAAACCTTATTTTATATTTAATTGTCGTTTTGCATTTAGTCAATAGCCAATTTAATGATTAACCCCAAACGCACCCATAAACGGTTAGATCTGCTCATCCAAACACACCCGCTGTGGTTATCAGACCCACGAACCAAAACTCCCTATACGGCTTTTCCTGCTAAACCCAAACACACCCTTGTGTATTTCTGCTACCCCAAACGCACCCTTATTGTGTTAATCCCTAAAACCAAACACCCCTTTTGTGATAAATCCAACCAAAGACGCCAAACCCAACCCACACAACCCGCTGTACCTAACCGGCGTTTTCGCACCCAACCAAAAACGCCCCCTTATGGTGGCGGCTAGCCACCGAAACCAAATAAACAACACCCCCTTGTGGTACAAGAACCCCAAACCCCCGACTAGAAGCCCCTCTTTGGTGGCTGTTTTGGGCGCGGCTAACCCGGAACCAAAACGCACCCTTTTCGGCTGTTTATAACACGAACACGACTCAAATGGCCCGTTCTCAATTATAACAAAACCAATACCCCCTAGGCTACCCATGACCCCCGCTGCCTTCTGCCATATACCCCCACAGCACCCTAACTCTTGTTGGACTGACACGAACAAACGCACCCTTGTGCGGGATGTTGACAGCCCACAACACAACCGCCCCTACTGTTTAAACCCGGATGTAAATCTCCTTGTGGTGATATAACACACACGCAACACCCTCCTGCTTTTATTAACTCCAACTCGAACGCACACCACCCTTGGCTGAGTCAACACCAACCCAACGAACACCCCATATGCTGTTATAACCTTAACCCGAACCTACCCACACCCTTTTCTTTATAATCCAAACCAACGCACCCTGGTTGGTTTTTCTGTTGAAACCAACCCGACACCCTCCCCGGTTGTCAACAATCAAACCCGACGCGAACCTAACCCAGACCATTTAAATACCCTTAATATGGTAGAGGAACATCCCACCAGACACACCCACGTGGTTACTCTTTGCTGCTAACCCAAACGGACCACCCCCTGGTGCTTAACATAACTCAAACGTACCCTTGAGGTGTTATAAATAAAACCACAAACGCACCATTGGTGCCTGCGGATAGCCAATAAAAAGCACCCTTAGCGTGTGTAAGGCCCAAACCCCACACGCCACCAGTCTGAAAACCATAAACCGGGACGCCCCCTTTGTTATGTTAAAACCCAACCCTCCTTTTGATTGTGACAAAAACCAAACGAACACCCCGACTGGTGGAAATCAAACGCACCCTTTTGTTTATACAAGAACCAACGCACCCTAATCGGTTTATAAATAAAACCAAACGGACCCTTGTCGGGTCTGACCCGAACCCGACGCACCCTTTGTGGTGTACAGCAGTGGTGGCGGGGATGGTGGTGCGTGGTCGATGGGGTGACGATGGTGGAGGTGGTGCTGGCGTAGTGATGGTGGTGCTGTTGGTGTGCGGCTGTGGTGGGGGAGGAAAAAGGGCGAGTGGCGGAGAGTGAGTAAGATGAGCGGATAAATCGGGCGACGAGGAACCATTTTGGACTTCACCGGAAAACTCTGCCGGAAAAGTTTTCCGGCGGCGGCGACGTGGTGGCCGGCGGCGGCAGGGTGGCCGGCGGTGGGTGGCTGGATAATGGGAGAGGGGAGAGTGTTTTATATATATATGTGTGTATAAAGATGGAATGGAAATGAAAAAAAGATATAAACTTTTATATATATATTAAAACTTTAAATCAAAAGTGACAAGTTGAAATAGTCCAGGGTTCGTTTTGTAACTTTTTAGTAAAACTTCGATACGTATCGGTTCGGGACTCGTTTGAAGGACTTAACGGATGATTCAACTCTTGAAACTTGCGCCATTGTTTTCCGAATCATTTTTCTGATAAAAATGAGTATTTACTTGATAATGTTTCATAAATATTTTATAACATTTAATAAAATATCTGTTATTCATTTTGTGAACCGGTTTCGCCTTGTCCGAAATAAAATTGGATTTCAACTCGAGTATTCGCGTTATCCGCAACGCTTTTAATTAAAATGATGACTAATTTATTTAATATTTTTATTAAATAAATACTAATAAAAAATACAAAAAAAAACAACAAATTTAATTGTTTTTGTGTGTCCGCGTTGTATATTGTTCGAAAAATGTTTGCGGTGCTGTTTTAGCCCTTTTCAGCTCGTTTCCAGGTCTCGGGCAAAACTGAAAAGTTGTCAGGAATTTCGTTTTACATCAAATTGCTTTAGAGTCCGAGCTGTGAAAACGTGATTTAGTGGTTCGTTTCTGGTACAACAGCGTATAAATAACATATATCTGTTTCGTTTTCGAGCCAAATAAGTTAAAATAACTTTCCTTTGAGAGATGTAATAATAAATATGATTTATTATTTAAAATATGTTCCGAAAATTCCCGGATGTTACATCCTCAAACTTCCTCTTATTCTTAACCTGATGTTCAGTAATGGTGAGGATCTTTTTATCCATTAGTTCAGTGGCAAACTCAATTGCCTCCTACATTGTCTTGGGCTTCGATGCCTTCACACTTCCATGTATCATATCGGGGAGACCAGCGACATACTTTTCAACTACATCCGATTCGTCAGGAAACATTCTATCACACATCAACGCCAACTCCTGAAATTGTTGGTTGTAACTCATCACATCGGTTCCTTTTACCTTTAAGTTCCACATTTTAGTTTCTAACTTTTTTGATATCACTCCTCAGGCAGTATTTATCGGTCATCATTTTCTTTAAAGTCTTCCATGGCATTGCATATGCAATATCATGTCCGACAGCCCGAATGTGGGAGTTCCACCATGTCAAGGCATTACCTTGAAGAGTACAAGTTGCAAATTTGACCTGACATGCGACAGTGCAGTTGCTGATGTGGAAAACAGATTCCATCTTTTCTAACCATTGGGTCAGTTCGACAACCCCTTCAGTTCCTTTGAAATTCATAGGCTGGCACTTTAGGAAATCTGTGTAAGTGCATTCACGAACAGTAGACGATTGTCTTCTTCCGCTAGTTCCTGAATCATGGCTGTCATCGCCATTTCTGCTCCTATCCGCATCACGTTCTGCCAACACAGCAATAACTGCTCGCTCTATTAGTGTCCTAAGTTGAGCATCGGTGACAGGTGTAGAGGTGGGGGTTGTTGTTGCGGCTGGTGATGCCCTTATAGTTCTTTTCCTTGGTGCCATTTTCTTCTAATTAACAAAAAATATAATGACAGTTATATTCATCCAATCAATAAACGCAACATGACATATGCATAATAAAATAAAGACTGAGATCACAAACATACAGAGAAATGTACAATGAGTGGAATCAACAATGACATATAATAAAATCAACATCCATACATAACAACGTCGATAATCCATACATGATAGTTCTGATTCGAAACATTATCAAAGCAATGAGATACAAAAATGAAAAATATGGTCTAAGGCAATGCTAGCTGGGGATCACCCATAATACTTAACATGCCATACAATGATAGCTAGAAAGATAAAACAAAAGTCCCTGCAGCCTATTAGCTAGGAGTAACCTATAAAACTTAATAGGCGATATAGGATAGCTACAAATGATACATGACTAACAGTTGCTGCCAGCCTCAGCTGGCTCATCCTGGGGCTCTGGATCTCTAGCCTTTTGCGTCTCAATACGTCTAAGCGTTGTAGTCAACTGAGTCTGAAGTGATGAAGTCTGAGTAATTAATGTGGAAACCTATGCCTCCAGTGTCCTAACATGGGCCTATATGGCTGCACTCCTATCCTCAGAACTAGTCCATGCTATATGAGCATACATTGCCTCTCTATCCAAAATTATAGTTGTGTGGCGGTGATATGGCCTATCTCTGAATAGTGTGTTTACTCGGGATCTCAGATAAGCTCGGTTGTCCTGTGCATCCTTGAATGTCACCTAGAACTCCTCATTCTCCTGCCTAACAGTAGTAGCAAGCTCTGTCACTCTCTGGATGACCCCTTCCAAGGTGGTTGGTGCTACCTCTAGCATGGCCTCAACAATCTCATCCCAAGTATCGGTAATCCCATAACCCGTCTCCATAAGCCTGTCTCGCCTAAGGTCAGCCTCTAGAGTAGTCCCTGGCTATCTCGCAGCACCAGCTGTTGAACTCTCCCCGATCTCGAGTCTGGGAGTGAGAGTAGTAAGGCAAGCTCTCTTCTAAGGCAGCACCTCAGCCTCAGGAATATCAGACCTATGGGAAATAGATGGAAGTAATAAGGGTGGTGATGCAGATTTCATTCGAATCCCAACTGCCCTATAGCCTAATGGTGCCCCTACATCAGTAGGGCTAGTAGTGAGTGGTGATGGTAGGGGTAATGGTGGAGATGCTACAGGTAGTGGTGGTGTAGGTGCGGCAGCATGCTCAGTAATACGTGCCTCTATGGATGCTGACATCGGTGGCTCAAGTCTGACAGTCTTCCATGCCCTATGAAGACATGTCTAAGCGAAGGAGACCTTAGTCTGAGGTGATCTAGGTGTAGGTGCAGACTCATTAGTCTTAAATACCTTTGTATCCCCAGCTGAGGGAACAGGGTCAACAATAGGTATAGCAGAAGACTCGGCCGGATCTAGGTGCTCCTCCTCCACCTCGTCATCATTCTCGTCCTCAAAGGGCTCCTCATCCTCTTCATCAGTATCATCATAATCATCGTCATCATCGGAGGGCTCATCATCACCATCCCCTCCATCAGCAGGATAGTCAATATGATCCTCCTCGGGGTCCTCCTCCGGATCCCCATTCGGATTGGAGTCGGCCACGTAGCCTGGTGATAAGGCACGAAAAAAGGCACAAGCAGTAGAGGCAGGTCCTCCAAGGGTGCCTCAGCATCGGATGGTACTAAGTACTCAGGGTACTCAGGCTCCGGTACATATGGTACATCAACAGGTGAAGGTAGGTGCTCAGGACCCGGCACGTAATCAGGAGATGGTGGGTGCTCAGGTCCGAGTACATAGTCAGGAGATGGTAGAGCTACCGGCTGCATAGGGAGTCCATCATATCTGTATACGATGACTAATGGAGGGCCTCCATCATACGGCTCCTCATCAGCTCCCCAAAAGACTCTCCCTGGCTCAGAATCAGTGTAGACAGATATGTAGGTGACAGTGGATGAAGACATGATTGCTATAACAACAAAATAAACTTATATAAGTATATTATATGAGGTCAATATAGTATATACGTAGTATAATATAAACATGTATATAGATCATGAAAGCATACAGTGTAACCAACTAATGCAACTCAATAGTGTATGTATGTCCCGTGAAAACTTTTGTATGATGCAATGTTTAAAAATGGTTATAGTCTAAGTAAAATATTTGACCTGGTTCTCTACAACCTTAGCTCTGATACCAATCTGTAACACCCCCAAAATGGGTTGCAGCGGAATATGGGTCAGAGAGTGTTACTTTAAAGATCAACAGCACAAGATATAAGAACGACCTCTATATGAGTCATTTGAAAATGATACATTGGATTAAATAAACTTGTTTGTTACAAAATCTCAAAGCTTAAATAGTTCACCCATGAAAATGTAAAGATTTTAATACATAACAAATACTCCAAAATGTAATGCATTTAAATCTTCATGCAAAATGATTCCCAAAATGTTGACCCCCAATGTATCCTTGTTCTTGTACCTTATTGACCTGAGAAAAACATGCTTTAAAACGTCAACATAAAGTTGGTGAATTCACAGGTTTGATAAATGTATAAAGTAGGACCGCAAGATTTCTGAAAGTTGGAGACAAAAAAAAAGTTTTTTCAGGTTAAAAAAGAATATCAAAAGAGTTAACTTCAAAAAGCAATTTGAAAAAGATAATTAATAACCTAAAAACTTATTGTATTATGAAAAGCAAAAGCTAAAAACTATTTTAACTTTCTAAAAATTAAGCTAGAAAATGGAAATTTGTCTATTATAACTGCTGATGCAGTTGACACAATTGTGACCAAAGCTTAAACTTAGACAAAATGCAGGCCTATTGAGACTATTATAACACTCTTAAAGCACAAGTTTAAATGTAAATTAAGTAAATGCAAAAGCTAGAACTGATTAAAGTATAATGCAAATTCTTAATTAAACAGGTTTGAACCTAATAAACTATCTTATTTTGAAACTCAACTGACTTAATTCTAACTTATAAAAATAGCTTAAACAATCCTAAATTTGAGTTTTAATACCAACACAAAAGACTAAGAAGCTATAAATAGCACTAACCTATGGTTAGCGCTGTTGACCCAAACACCTCTTTAACTATGATCCATTCCATTTTATCTTATGAAATAGAAATTTAAAGCTCAAATCCTAATTACCAGATAACAAGTAGCTTAAGACAACTATGATAAGCAAAAAACAAAGAGCAAATAGCCAGACTAATAAGCTACTTACAGGCTATATATTTTTGAGTTTTCAATGATTTGTATAGAGATTATGAGGAAGATATAAAGAGTTCTATGCATTTTAATTATGAAAAAAGATAAAGCGACAACATCCATAAGCATAATAAAGGCAGGGTTAAACTATGTAATAACGCAAAATCTAATGAGACTATAATAGGCAGCTCGTATAAGCTAGAAATTAAGTCAGAGTAAGGAATAAATGAAAAAACTTACTAGAGCCTTAGCTAAACAAAGGCATCAAAGGCTCAAATGAGCTGTCTACAAGCTCTGACTTATTAAGAATAAGCCAGTTAATAGTAAAAGTCCTTATGAGCTCTTTAATGGTTTAGCCTCATTTACAAAAAGCTCAAAATATGCCAACTAAGCCAAGGTAATAAGCTGATATTTTAGAGATCTTAGAGAGAGTATAGTATTATCGAAAGACTTATTATAGGTGACTCAATTTGAGCTGTAGAGATCTCAATGAGATGCGAGATGATCTGAGTTTATGAGTGAGTATTATGTAACATTAATAGCTTATTAAATAATGTTTTAAGTGAATTTGAGAAAAAAGCAATTACGAATTTTATTAATGAAAACTCGCTTGAGTACAATTCGTGAAAGAGGAATTACATTTAAGCAAACATTAAGCTAAAACATTTTAAATGAAAATTACAAAAGCTAATTTTAATAAGCTAATTTATAAACTACTCCTAGATATCCCTTGTTAGTGAGTCCTTGCTTGTATTTATACTGCTTGGGAGAAGCTTCTAGGCCCCTGAGTCTGTTAGACGCTCCAATCAATCCCCCCCTTGATTCTTCTCAATCATTGGCTCTCTAATCTTGGCCCTTGGATCATTAAGTGAGCACTCCGGATTTCCAGCGTGGGCAATCGTGTGTCAGGGTACTTAGTGCTTCTTGTCCGAACAATATTTTAGTGCGCAAACACCGACTTGATAGGTGTGTTTTCTCCTTTATGTTGGGGGGCCAGGTGTCGTGTGCCCTTTTGGGTATTAGTTGAACCACATGGGGAGGCCTTGGATGACGTTAAACTCTGCAGGGGTGTCCTTTATGCACTTGGATTACGATGGCCTCGTACTTAACTTTGATTTTACCCTTGTTGTTTTTGTTTTGAGCTCGAGGTAAAACGGGGAAGATGATGAACAGTAGAAACCACTTTTCCCGCGTAAAAACTTATATAAAAAAGGGTCGTGTTTTACTTTTCTTTTACCGGGGTTATTACTTGTTTGACTTTGGGCTTATAAAGGGTTTTGGGCCGGGTAAGGGATAACAGGCTTGGGCTTGGTTATATAAAAATTAACAGGTGTTAACTCTTATAATAAAAAGAGTTAACACCGTTAGGGTTTAGGGATTATTTTTGCAATTTGGATTTCTTTGAGGGACTGATTTGGCAATTTTTGGAGTTTTTGTCTTCTTGTGGTTGACTTTTGTTGACCAAGGGTTGACTTTTGTTGACTTTTGATAGCATTCTCCCGGCTCTTGTATTCTCTTTTGTTTTCCCGTGTCCGTATTTGTCCGGTTTTGACCGTTTTCTTGAGATTTTTGCAATATCCGTTCCTACACAATCACAAAGACAGAACAAGCAATATACAAGCATTTTAAGCATAATTTTATCTTTTTAGGGTCATTTTTGATATAAAATGGATATGTGTTTTCACACATATCACAAAGATATCAGGTCCACCCCGAATATCGATGGATGTTCCCATTTGAGAGGTAATCATATTTATCAAATGCCTTAAAACTTCCTAACCGTGTTTATACTAATTACTTTTCATTTCATTAGGAAAATGCATATTTTAAAGGGATATGTCACAAACAAAGCCTGCCCAGAAGGATGCATAGCTCAAAGATATATAGAAAATGAATGTGTAACATTTTGTTCTATGTATCTGAATGATGTTGACACGATGTTCAACAAGAGCGAACGCAATGATGAAATGATACACCCTGGTGGTGAAATTTCTATTTTCTCAAGCAAATGGCGTCCAATAGGTGGTTACAAAACTTGTGATTTGAGTGAAGCCGAACTAATGAAGATTCATACATACATATTAAATAATTGCCTTGAAATGGAAGAACTTATTAAGTAAGTAAACTTTCTATATTATGACATTTATACTTTATTTGTTAGTTATAACTTACTAAATGTTTAATATCTTCAATGAACACAAAGTTGAACTAGACGAAGAAAACTTTAATGATGTAAATGAACGTCATGACAAAGAATTTGCCTCATGGCTTCAGCAACGTGTAAGAATTACTTTTAAGATTTAATTTTTTCTCGAATTAAAAAATGACAAACCTTGGGTGGCCAATAACTTATATGCTCTATTTGTTTAGGTGAATACTCATTTACATTCGGTTGCTTCTGAAATTCGGATACTATCTCGTGGACCTTTAAATTCAGTGAATAGTTATAGTAGATGTATGGTGAATGGGTATAAGTTCCACACCCAAACCCGTGAAGAGAATAGGACCTGCCAAAACAGTGGGGTTGTAGTGAGAGGTGACCATGGGTCGAGCATGATTGACTATTTTGGGATTTTACAAGAAGTTTTGGAAGTGGTATACTTAGGAGGAAATAAAAGAGTGTTGGTATTCAAATATGAATGGTTTAAGGCTGATAATGCGAATGGACTACAAGTTGACAAAGAATCTGGAAGTACTAGTGTAAATATGTCTAGAAAATGGTACGTAGATCAACCATACATTCTTACATCCTAAGCTAAACAAGTTTTCTATGTGCTAGATTTAAAATTAGGGAGAAATTGGTATGTGGTGGAAAGTAATGATCCGCGCACGCTGTATAATGTTGCAGTAGAAAAAGTAGCAGAAAGGCATCATGTAGAAGAAGTATATCAGGAAGAAGAGCCACATTTGAATATGCCTGTTGATTCAAATCTAAACCAACCATCCTTAACGAGGGGTTCTATCTCATTGGAAGTTGTAGATGCGTCGACCGATTATGATGACTCAACAGATGACGAATTCATTGATGATGATGATGATGACATTGACTCAACAAAATCACTATCTTCATCTCACGAGGAATCGCCGCTAGATGATTGTTCTGATTCAGAATAGATTTTCTTTCATTTTTGGTTCTATGTTTTACTTTGATTGTAACAACAATCAACAATCGTTCTGTTGTGACCTTTCTGGTTTGTTATTGAATTTTTCTTTCATTTTTGTTTCTAAAATACCAGCCTACATCTTACACCAAACACCCAAGAAAGAATCCCACAGATCAGTCAAACACCCTAAATAAGCAGCCGAGCACACATCCTAAAATTGCAGATTTGTACCTGATAACACACTGAACTGAAACTGCATGTAACACCCCCAAAATCAGGTAGCAGTGGAATGGTAACAATGGGGTGCTACGTCAAAGTACAACAATCAAGATATAGG